>JAQGCM010000708.1:0-21374 GCA_034699705.1 Hymenaphorura dentifera
TTCTCCCGATCCAGACATTTCACCAGAACCGGACATTTCACCGGATCCTGACATGTCGCCAGACCCACTTTCCGCTTCTCCCGATCCAGACATGTCACCAGAACCAGACATTTCCCCGGAACCAGACATAGCACCCGATCCAGACATTTCCCCGGAACCAGACATACCTCCCGATCCAGACATTTCCCCGGAACCAGACATACCTCCCGATCCAGACATTTCCCCAGAACCCGACTCGCCGCCGGAACCAGACATTTGTCCAGAACCTGAGCCCGACCCCGACATATCGCCAGAGCCAGACATGATTTCTCCAGATGATTCCCCAGATCCACTTCCGCTTCCACTCCCGCTTCCTGATGTCTCCATGACAACGTTCTTGGGTCTCTTTGTGGTTTTGGCTCTTCTAGGGAGTTCGAGTGCCAAGTCTGAGCCATCGTCGTAGACTGGAACGTCGCCGGACGACATCTCCTGAGTGCTTGATTCTCCCGAGGAATCGCACCCAGACCCAGAACCTGAGCCGGAACCACAGCCAGAACCAGAACCAGAGCCAGATCCGGAACTACAACCAGAGCCGGAACCGGAACCAGAGCCGCATCCAGAACCGGACCCAGAATTATCCTTTTGCAAGCCGAGTGAGTCGTATTCATACTCAGTCACTTCCTCCTCCTCTTCCTCGTCTTCGGCTTGGCGCCTTCTTCTCCTTCGCGCAGGAGCTGCTGTCGTCGCGCCCTCCTCATTCTCGGAATCACCAGACCCAGAGCCGGAACCTGATCCTGAACCAGAGCCGGAAGCTGAGCCTGAGCCGGACATGGATCCCGAAGATTCTCCTGAGCCAGAGGCTGAGGCGGAACCAGATGATTCCCCAGATGCAGAGCCTGAGGCTGAACCGGAAGCTGATGATTGTCCAGAGGCAGAGCCAGAGCTAGATCCTTCTGCGGAACCGGAACCTGATGACATCATAGCCTGTCCTGACCCAGATCCAGAGGTGGAGCCAGAGCCGGATCCAGAGCCAGACCCAGAGGCAGTGAGTGATTCGATGGAAGGATCACCGGAAGCTTCATGCTCACCACTCACATCTTCGTCTTCACCACTTGCACTACTTCCGGCGCTTCCACTCTCTTCCAATTCGTCATCCTGCAAAACATTGTAAACGGAAATTAGTCGCCATTCTTGCTTTCCCGCCAATTTACAATTGGTTTGGCGACAATGGTGACTTACGGCTGAGGCTTGGTCTGAGCTGCCAGATTCGTCGCCAGAGGGCGTTTCGTCACAATCGTCGTAGTCATACTCTGTGACCAAGTCATCGCCCGCCGCATCTCCTGAACCTGATGAATCAAAACAATAGAACACAATTGTCGACACAGTCTCTTGAACATAGAAGGGGAGTCCCACTGGGGAATGGGCGTGGTCGCTTACCGCAGGCGTGTGGATTGCAGGCCGAGGTTGAGTCCGGGACCGAGTCCGAGTCGCACTTGGTCACTCCCACCGTCTCATTGCCAATCATGCAGAGCAGTTGTCGCGTGAGGATCCCACCCTCGCACGGTTTCGAACACTGTCACAATGAGCAACTTTAAAAACCCATACGAAAGAGGCCAAGGAGGCCAGAGAATGGTTTCTAAGTGCAGGGAACGTACCTTGGTCCAAGGCGTGGTGAACCACTCCCCGCTGCACTCCGTCTCATTCCCATTCGGGATGGTGCAGTTCTCAATGGGCTCGTACTTCTTGGCCACGTCGCAGCTGCTCTCGTTCACTCTACTCACACTCCCATTCTCCACAGCCTCTCCGCAAAAGACGTCCCTCGTCCTCTGCCCCACCACTTTCCCACAGCTAGAGCTACACTGCAACGTCAAAAATACTCATCATGGCCCTTAAGTCCCTTAAGGCTAGACCCTTAAGTGTCCCCAATGCTCCCACTTACCTCACTCCACTGCATGGCGTACCAGGCAAACTTGCAAGCCCCGCTCGTCGTCTCGTTGCAGTCACGTGTGGTGTTGGGGCGGCGGTAGGCGTGGCACTTGTCACTCGGGTACAGCTTCCCCTTCTGACTCGCACACACGGCCTCCCTCGTCTCCGTCTTGACCCCACAGCTGCTGTTGCACTACACACAGAGGGCACAAAATGGATCAATGGTCAGAGCCAAAGGAGCAAAAGTCAAATGTGGACTTACCCCTGACCAAGGCGAGGTGATCCAGTCGAGCCCTTCGCAAGGCTGGAGGTTGCAGGGGTTGGTCGCGTTTGGTTTTGGCTGCTCGCATCGCCCGTCCTCATAGACAGTCACGCCGTAATTTTCGTCTTTATCGTGACACACCACTTCCCGAATTTCTTCCCCGTCGCCGCACAACTTGTTGCACTGCAAAAACAAAATCCCGCAAATAAAAATCTGCGTCGCACATGCTCAATGAAAAATGCTAATGCGCATGCGAGACTTGCCGCTTTCCATTGGCCAATGAACCATTTGGGGCACTTGGTGTTGGCGCGACAAGGCTGGCTCCGCTCAGGCATGCTCGTGCCTAGCTCCTCCTCGCACTTGCTGTCGTTCACGTGGGCAGAGGACCCGCCCACACTCTGCTCACAGAACACGAGGCGGAGTTGGGTCCCGGGATTGGTTCCGCCGCAAGGGGCGTTGCACTCCTCCCACTCGCCAACGTACCACCTGCACAAAATGAAAGGAATTGAGTCAATTGACGCAATTAAAGAGGAAGGGTGGGGCTTACCTGAGGGGGCAGGGGTTGAGGTTGCACTGCTCGTATTCATTCGGTTTGTGGGTCGAGTCACAGAGATGGGGTTGGACGACGCGGCGGCGATCATTTCGCTGAACGCAGTTGACTCTTCTCGTCGAATAGCCTAGGAAGGGAGGAGTTAGAAATTAGAAGGGCGTGGCTTCGGAGTGTGGGAGGGGCTTGAGGGACTTACCTCCACCACATTGAACTGGGCATTGAGAGAAGGGCTCCGAGACCCAGGCATACTCGTCAGAGTCACTGATGACCAGACCCTTGGGCAAACTGTACTCGTACTCAATGCCAGGGTTCTCTTCTTGATACAGAACCTGCAAGGGCACGAAAGCATTAGTAAAATCTGGACAGGAAATGAGCCCTTGAGGGCCACAGAGGGCCCTTAAGGCCTGCCTGGTGATGTGACTAGTTGTACTTACGACAATGTAGATGGCCTCCGAGATGGGGCCCAAGCACCGGATTGACTCTGGGGCAAAGAATGAGTGTGGTTTGCGCTCATAGTGCATGATGGTCCCCGCAAATTGGAGTTCCCTGGGGAAATCAATTCTCCAGTTGCCGTTGAGGTAAAAGTGTCCAGTCACGTTCCTGATGGCTGGCCAATAAGAAACGAGAGATTGATTAGTTGATTGGAAGGAGGGGTAGAGGGCGTGCGGGAGAGGTGCATTTAGTTACCCAAGTAGTTGTTGGAGGAGCGGACTTCCTTGATGAAGATGTTGGTCGCTCCCGCGGGAATGAGGAGAATGTCGTTGTAGCCGACCTGCAAGTTGTTCTCCGTGTAGGACCCGGAGAACGTCTCGCAGTTGGAGTTGTCTCCGTTGCACACCCGGCACTTGTCTTCCCTTGCCCCGGACCCCAGCAACTTGTCGCACCCCACCCCCTGCAACACAGACAAACAAACAAACATCAAACCTGTTCGAGGTCTAGCTACCCTGTCACCAACTCACCTGACACTCCCCGTCCACACAAATGTCCAGCTTCTCTTCGTCACAGCGGGTGCCGTCGATGACCTTCCTCTTGTGTCGGTAGTAGAACCGCTCTCCGCGCGGCATGCAGTTCAACTCGCACTTGATGGGGGCCTTGGTGTAAGGGACCCACTGGTAGTAGCGTCCCTCGAACGGCACCCGGTCAAACGTCGCACATTGGTCAGCCCGAAAGTCCTTTTCCTCGGGGTGGCAGTCCTGCAACCAATCAAGGAGTGAATTAGTGCTCGGCCGTTAGATGGCGTCGTAGTGCTGTTTACTTACCTGGACGTTGCAAGAGAAATATCTGCGGTTGGGTCCCTTGCAGGAGGTTTGGGTAGGGTCCCTGCAGTGCCTGGTCTGGATGGACACTCCGCCCCCACAAGTCCTGGAGCACTCGGTGCTCTCGCTCCACTCTTCCCAAGGCCCCGCCTCTACGTCCTCATTGTTGTACACAAAGTGCTCACCGGTCGGCAGCACTGCTCCTCCACCTCCACCCACTTCCGTTCCTCCTCTTTGTTCGTCGGGTCCGTAGATCTCATTGTCGTAGTCTGCCCCTCCCCCTGCAAATTGTCCGCTCACCTGTCGTCCCAACAAGAAATTGATTGTAACTTCTGAATCACCCTCTGCTCATCTCGGTGCAAGCATAGGAGTTGTGTGGGTTAGCAAAATGACCGGGTGGTGCAAAAATGACTGACTACCTTAAATTAGAGGATGAAATGAATGGAAATGAAATTATGAAATTGAAATGTGGATTTGTTGATTGTTCGTTGTATAGGCATGGGTGGAATGGAAGGGTTGGAACGAAGAATGCCTAATTGCCTTGTACATATTTGCTGGATTAATTTGCACTTTGTCGTTCCGCTGACTCGGCTGCTGTTCCTGAGCTGAGCAACTGCACTAATGGCACTAACTCTGCTAACTTTGGATTTGGCAACAACAATGCAACAAGTGGGAAAGTAAGAAGAGCAAATGAACAAAGTCAATATTGGTTTTGGTGCGACGAGAAAGCATTGGACGCAAGAGTGGAAAGATGAGCTACCTGATTGAGTTGACTCGTGCAGAGTGCAAGGAATGCCAGAGTGAGGAGTGGAGCACACAACACGCTCGTCAATCGCTTCAGTGGCGGCCTTTCCCTCCGCCGCCGGCATTGTGCCGATTCCGTTCCGTCTTCGCATCTCCTTCTCCTCCAACACCTGCCACGTCAACCAATCAAAAAACATATTCTTCATATAAAATCTTTATCATTTGCTCTGTCGACCATTTAGCCATTGTGTCAGAAAATGCCACAAAATAGGTGAGGAATTGTGGTAAGGAGGAAGGAGACGGGGGAATTAAAAAGGACGGAGTCGGTTGGGGTGAATTGACCTCATTAGTTAGACAAATGAGATTAGTCTGCGTCTCTGTTGAGCGAGCACGAAGTTGGAGTCATTGGAATGATTGCAGATGAGAAAGGAAGAAATTGAGAAGGAGACTTGGATGAGACGGAGTTGACGGAGGAAGGAGAGTTGGTTGGACGAGTGAGTCTGCGAGCGATTAATTTGTGAGACTCCGATTTCCGGTTTCCTCTCATCCATCCATTTCATTTCATTCCATTCTTTCCATTCAATCAAGCATTTATTCCTCCTTTCATCCATCCATCCATCCAACTCTCCACTCAATCTACCCTGCGCTTTCACTCACATTCACTCATCTCATCTCCACTCAACTCGCACTCCACAAGTTCCACCTTTTCCACACGAGAATTACGAGATTCTGATTGTTAGCAGATGAGTCATGCCTTCGCTCTCACCTTGCCAGTCCAAACTGACTCAGACTACTCGATGTGCAGATGAGAAGAGAAAAGTTGACTAGGAGAGCAAAGAGGCGATGGAATAGAAGTCAAGATTAAAAGGACAGAAATGGAATGCAAGGAATGTCAGTTTCTGTACTCGGCCAAAATGGTGTTAATGGGGAATGGGGGAGTTGGGGAAATAGATGGAAGCAGGTAAGGCAGGTGGGTAGGTCGGAGGTGGTGGAACTGGTGTATTGGTGTAGGTCACTTACAGGGAACTCCGCATCCACGTGAGTCCCATCGTCCAGTCACGTGGATCAACAACTTTGTCCTCTCGCTCGTCGCTCTCGCTCTCAGTCCATTTATTTGCAGCTCAACAGCTGATTATGATTAATTTTGATAGATGCGAGTCGTGATAAGGCACTGATTCGGACTGATTGGGATTGATTGGAATTCCTATAGTCTTCCAGTGCTCAGACCTATGTTTGCCGTTGGTTGTTGTTCAAGTGTTAAGTAATGATGATGGAGTGGAATTGAGGAGGGTGAGAACACTACTGATTCATGAATTCTTTTCCGTCACTTTGGCTTGGCCCTTGACTCTGGCATTGGGAAAATTGGGATCCGTGGCTCCGATGGATCGGACGAGCAGTGGCATCAAGTCCTTCCAAAGCAGATAGGCATTCTCTAAAGGAAGTCAGATTGTGCGGGTTGTGTTTTAGTCTGCATGTCTTCTCTCCGCTCTCAAGTCAACTAACAGAATTGTATTCTATTGTTTGGGAGCATTGCGAGGGATTAGAAGGAGCAAAGTGGCTACAAGTGGTCAAACAAATCTGAGGGCATCTGCTCAGAGCATGGGAGATGAGAAGGGTCTTGGTTGGCCTTCGCTCGCTTCCCTAACTTCCCTTTCAATCATTCCTTTCTTAGGTCTTTCTTGTTCTTTCAACTCGTCCCGTCCTCCCGTCGTCCCACCGTCCATAGGCAAAGACAGAGAGCCAAATCTTGAGAGGAAGTTGACGTCTGCTTCCCTTCCTCCGAATCCTCCGAACCTCATCTCTCCGCACTCTCTAATCTCATCCAACCTACAAAACTAAACCACAAACGAACCCAACTCATTATCAAACTCAACTTTTCATCCATCCTATTCTACCCTCATACCGCTCGTAGAACCTCATTTTGTATGAATGTTGATGAATGGAGAAACTAATCTCGGTCGGAATATGAGTGTTGCTGGCCAATGCTCAATTCAATTGGATTTGCAACTAAAACTTTCCAACTCGCCAAACACTCAATTCATTCAGGCCCCTGCTCCATTTGCAAATAAATCTAACTCTTTCTGCCGTCCTCGTCATTCTCTGCCCGCATTTCCCGCTCCATCTAAACCAACGGTTCTACAGTTGAGCTGACCTCATTAAATCTTTGTCATACAAATCAGCGAGAGATGAACCACATCTTTTAGTTTTCTGACAGCAACCTAATTAATCGTCTAATTCATCGTTCCAAAGATGAGCCGCAGAAGTCATGAGGCGAGACAACCTTTTTGCCCCGAAATCCAAAAATTTCCTTCCCCCTCCTCCATTCCGGAAACACTAAACCCGAAAGCTAATCTAATTTCTCAACCAAACTTTGTCGAAAATAAACTCGAAATTTTCAACAATGAGCTCTCCAAATTTTAATTCACAAATGTGATTTTAAAATCTGCTGTTTATACTTCAACTTGCAACGTTGGAAGTTGCAATAAGGTCATGTACATTTGGTGGGCAGAATTTTGAGTTGTTGTTCACATTTCATATGTCCCATCATTTGTGCCGCCGTCATTTGGGACATTGCATTGTGCTGATTGGCCCTAATAGTACGAGAGTGGCATTGGATTTTGAGAATGTTTGCAGTCCAAAGAATTGAACGTTGAGTTGACGTGGTAATGGTTCTAGCGCTAGCTCAGCTTTCAACCAACTGAATGCAGACAGGTTGATAAGGATGAATTTTGAATTAAATCTGCCAAGAGTCCATGAGTCTCTCCAGTTCCCATTCTCCATCATTTGCTTGTCAGACTTTTCGCTCATCATTCTGACAAAATGTCTTTGCATCCAGATGATTTGGAAAAGAAAACAACAAATAAATAGCGCAAAAATCCCAATCCTCCGAATCCTGTGCATTTGATTTTCTTTCTTTGGATGAATTGAGTTGCGAATGGAAATATAATCATGAAATGGGAGCGTGAAATGGTTGTTTTATTTTTAAAAGCTAAGATTTATTTCTCCGCATTTCGTGCACTTGGCTCATCCGCACGTCCCAATCTTCCTTGTCCCGACTTGTGTGTGAATTGGGGCGAGAATTACATAATGTTGTGCTCTCGTCTTTTGGACGGATGAGCGAAATGAAGGACTCTAGTTCATTTTATTCACTCCAGACTCGAGTCGAGTCTTTGCAATTCCAACTTTGTCACTCTGCAACTCCACGCTAAAACGCTAAGACGTCGCAAAGTCCCAACACTTTGCCTTGTTTTTTAGTCTTCTTGAGAAAAAGACGCTCGTTTTTACCTCAGTTTGACGCTTTGATCAGTTAAAAATAGAAAGATGGAGAATGTGGATAGAGAGCTCATCTTTTTCCTGTCTTGTGTCTTTCCTTCTTTTCCACGAATTGGAGTGGAGGAAAGGAGCCAAAAATGTGCCAAAATGTTTGGGAATATTAACTGTGTCTGTTGATGTTTAGATTATATGTATGCATATGCTTCCCGTCCACAACCTCATCCATTCCCACTCATTCGCAGCGGCGTTCAATTCACCTTTCGCAGATTCGGAGTTGGGTCACTTGCAACCCGTCTTACCCGCGATTCTATTAACTCAAGCGCAGAGCGCTCTTCTCTAGTGCCAAAATTAATGGGTTCTCAGTGAATGGGGCACGACTTTCGGTTTCAACCGGAAATTATGAGATTTGAGATTCGGGGTTTAGAGGGTGCCCGGGTCAAACGTCCAGGACTGACTGGACCATGACTTCTCTGATTGCTAATGCCAATGCCAAGAGGTCCTCACCTCCTGAATGCGGGCAACGGAATGAGTGCAAATGCTAGGCTAGGACGGGAAGACAAAGTGTTGTTAGGCGAAGAGGTTGTGTGAGGCTGGCTGGCTGGCTGGAAAGGCCAACTCCACTCAACCGCACAACTCCCGAAAACCCCGAATTTCCCGATTTCTTGTTGCCCCGCATCGCATCCGCACCCTTCGACGACTAACTTGCACTCTATTCACTCCATTCGTTCCTTGCAGTACATCCTCGTTAGTCGTTAGTCGGACACAAAGTTCTCCAGTTGGAGGGAGAGCTGCGGAACCACGTTCTTCTTTTGTATCGATCGGGACTCGTTCTCCAGCCACTCCAGCACCCGCCACTGCTTCCAAGTCTGGAGCAGAGAAGAGTGTGGACGAGCGCAGCGCACCACTCCACCACATCCGCACAGCACATTATTTCCTTTCACTCCACTTCCTGCCCTGTCCTCACAACTTTCTCCAGTCAGTCGACTCGACCAGTTCCACTTGCAAATCAGACTAACTTGAGTGACCCCCATTCTTGTGCTGGACAACAATGGAATGAGAGAGACAATTCCAGCCAAGATGACCGACTCGTAGCGGGTGGCCCGGGGTCAGAGTGACAACATGGGTTCGGAGTGCGATGTGAGTGTGAGTTAGGCAGTTGGAGGAGAAGTGCAACGATGGTGAGTTGGAGGACTCGGTGTGACCTCCGCCTGTGGTGGGCCGTGACCCTTTGCCTCGGGGTCGTCGCGGAGGTGACCCAAGGGTTCGTGCTGGAGGGGAGTGACTCGTCCTACGTCAAGTTCAAGAGTTGGAGCGGCGAGTCGAACCTAGTGCTGGAGTTGAACACGATTCAACCGAACGGACTAATTTTGTACACAGACGACGGGTTGGGGAATGACTACTTTGAGTTGAAGTTGATCGAGGGGAGCCTGAGGCTCCGCTACAACCTGGACAAGGACGGCCAGTCCCTCCTCATCACGCTCGGCTCGCACCTCAACGACGGGCTCTGGCATCGGTGCGAGATCAAGCGGAACGGGCCCGAGACCAGTCTCACCCTGGACGGCTTCATAACGCAGTCCAAAGTGAGCACGGGACGAGACTTTGCGTTCGGGAGCCCTGGGACGGGCCCCAGCGCGTACGTGAACGGGACAGGGGGCCATGTCTTCATTGGCGGCTTGCCCACGTCCTTCAACAATAAGATTCACGAGCTGAGTTTGCCGAGCGTCGTGTTTGAGCCAAGGTTTCGGGGGGCCGTCCGCAACTTGGTCTACTCTTCTCTCGACGACCACAACAATAAACCACAAGACATTCTGGAGTCCAAGGTACAGTCAATTCATTTTTTTAGAAGCTGATTCGATTAATCGGGACAGTGAGTGGATAGGGCTAAAGTTTTTTGAGGTGACAATTGTTGCCGGAAAGAAGTTGAGATTAAGGTCAGTAGCTCGGAGCTTATTTCATTTATTTTTGACTAATTAAAAGTAGGGCGCTAATTACATAGACACTGAATAGTGCTGTGCGGTAGAGCGAGTGGAGTGAGAGTGCGACAATAATTGCTCATCTCACGCTCACTCGCTTTCGCTTCGACCTCATCAATAATCCACTCACCTCCTTTCCCTCTGTGACTTCTGTCTACCCGCATCCACACGCTTCGCTTGTGTCCAAATTCAAGCACACTTTTATGACTCGCTGTGATGTGAGAGCATTTGTCCACTCTTCCGCTCTATAAAATTCGGATCGGATTGGACAACTTGAACTTGGAGATGAAGACAGGTAGAAATGCTAGACTCGCGCTCACGGTGGCTCTTCTTGTTAATCCTTTAATTCTAAACAACCGAGTTGAGCCACCACTAGTTGAGTCAGTTTGTGAGCAAGTTTGAACAAGTTGAGGAAGTTGAGGTGTGCTGTGCAGGCAGAGTTGGGCTCCGGTCCAAGTTGACTTTGACAGTTGCTAATCAACGACGGATCGCAATCACATTAGCGCATTAGCTCGACGGCCAAGGCCAGCTTTGGACCATCTGAGACAACAACTCTGCGCTGCGACGGGTGACTTGGCGATGGGCGACAGGACAGGACAGGACGGGCTCACAAGATTGATGAATTTCATTCAAACTTTTCAAACTGAGCAGGCTAAAATTAGAACTACTCTACTCTCGACTCGACTTCTCAATTCTCAGCTTCATTCACAATCCAAACTTTCCTCACTCGTCATTCCGCAATTCCACCACTCCGCTGCTCCAGCATTGCGCCATTCCACAATGTCATCTCCAATTGTCAACGTCTTCCAAGAAAAAAATTAAAACAAAATTAAAAGATGAGGCCAAGTTCTGAACATCTGCATACCACACACGCTCATTTTTTTCACTCATTCAAAGTCAGCCATCGTGATTGGCAAGGCCAACACATGCTTCACAACCACGTTTCTCAGAAAACGTTATTCCTGGGAAGGAGTAGCCGACATCGTCGTGATAACGGGTCGCTAATTTTTGAGAAACGAACCGATACCCGGGCATTTGAACCGAACCGAATCGATCCTAGAAAACCGAAGCCCGGGTTCCAGTTGCATTGCAATAATAAAATTAGAAGGACTTGAAGGGTTTCAAGCACGCTTTGAGGCGAATACAATTAGTTGAGGGTTTTTGCTTACTATGTTGACTGTGTTGATTTTAGGGGCTTGTTATCGGAGGCGGAGAAGCCTGTGAGCGCCATGACCCTTGCCAACATGGTGGGTTCTGCATTTCCACCGACAACGGCCCCATTTGTGACTGCAAACACATTGACTTCCAAGGGTCCTTCTGCGAAAAACGTAAGAACGCCGAGCGCCCTCTATCCTTCACTCCACATAATGTGCATGATGGCTAATTTCTGCAATTTTGAACTTGCAGAGAAAGAGACGGCGGAGGCCACGTTTGGCGGGAGTGAGTACATTGAGTACGACATGAGGGGCGGGGCCCATGGGCGGAGTGGGGGCGGGAGTGAGGCCATTCTCAGCACTCTGGACGAAATCTCATTCATCTTCAAGACCACCAATACCCACGGACTCCTCTTTTACTCTGGTAATGCCCGCATGTCCCCTCAATGACTCCCACAGGGTAAATAACCCCCGGGTAATTCTGTATGTTGCTCATATGGGCCTGTTTGGTTTGTGTGCAGGGGACGGGATCGACTACTTTTCCGTGTCCATGCGAGAGGGGCGTCTGTACTTGAGCATCAACATTGGGAGTGGGCCCCTGGACACCAAGATCCACCCAGACCGCTTCAACGACAATCATTGGCACTCTGTCCGCATTCATCGCAAAATCCAAGAGGTACGCAGTGTTGAGCTTCTAATTGGGATGATTGAGTTTAATTAATTGGTGAAGAGATGGAAAGCTACTAATTGACTAATGACTAATTAATTACTAATTAATTTGATTGATTGGTTTGCCTTTATGCTGCTCTTCTCGCTCCTCTGCTCTGCTCCTTTCTAACTTTCTCTCTCTCTTTCTGCCAACTCTGCCTCAATTCAATTAACTCCTTTACTGTCCGTCCTTCATCGACCTTGGCCTCCTCACATCCTCACCTCTTGACCTCTTGACCTCTTTGCGGAGCAGATGTCGAAAATGACGAGTTTGTGTCATGTGAGTCTCAAATTTCTTTGCTGTGTGCGTGCTCTCTGCCTGCCTTCTTGCCTCTGCTGCGCCTGCGCTGCTCGCTCACCTTCGATTCCCACTCTGCAGAGCTTAATCTCTTTCTCGCCTTTCACTTACGCTGTGGGGGGTCCTTAGACCCTTGGTTGAGTCCTTGACATTTGTGTGGAGTGTTGCGTTGTGGTGAAAGCGATGCGAGGCTAGAGGCAAAGGAGGGAGCCACAGTCGCTCGCTTTTGATTCTGTTCGTGTGCATGTCTAGATTACGTCCAACATCGATGGGATATTCTTTGAGCGCTGGACTCTGGCCGGGGCCTTCACCATCCTCTCCTCCAACCACGTCACCATTGGCGGCTACAACACGCTCCAACCCCTCATCCTCGGCATCTACGACCAACCCACCAACTTCATCGGCTGTCTCAGAAAGGTCACACCCGCACTTTTACTTTTTAATTGACCACTTGACCTTTTGTTCCAAAGCTCAACTCGTTCCCATGTGCGTTGAGTTGAATGGAAGTTGATTGAATTGCATTGCAGGTGGAGTATCGAGCGGACACGCTGCGACTCGAGCTGCTCGAGTTGGCCCGCTCTCACCACCGCCTCATCACCCTTCACGGCAACATGGTCTTCAAATGCTACCAGCAACACACCTCTCCCTCCTCACAGAACCACTTTTCAAACTCACTCAAACACACGGTAAGTGCGAGCGCCGCGCATGTGCAATGCGCCTACTTTGTCAAGGGCCATCGACTCACCTCCTCTTTGTTTGTTTGTTTGTCTGCAGATGAGCAGCGGGACGATGACGTTCACGACGCCAGAGTCCTACCTGGTCCTCTCTGCCTGGAACGGGTCCCAGCTCGGCATGCTGGCCCAGTCCTCCACCGACACCTTTGCGTTCAAGATCAAGACGACGGAAGGAAACGGGCTGCTCCTCTACGCCTTCAACCACGCCCCCGCCCTCCCCACGCACCACACCAAGCACACGGCGGAGGAGTACTACATTGGGATCGAGATGGTCGACGGCCTCATTTACCTCAACATCAACTTGGGCAACGGGCACTTGAGGGTCCAGGGCGGGAGCAACGACCAGTTGGTGAGCGACGGGGAGTGGCACAAGGTCGTGCTCGTGCGCAATGGGCGCAGCGGCACCATCACCGTCGACGACCTCATGACCCAGTTCAACACCAAAGGCATGGCCAAACAACTCCACTTCAACCGTATCTATGTGGGTGGGTTCAAGGGCCACGCCCTCTTCCCGCCCTCCGCCACCCCCACTTACCCCTCCACCCTCTGGACTCTCAACCTCAACCAGGGCTACGTGGGCTGTCTCAACGGTCTCATCATCAACGACCAAGAGATTGACATCATCACGCTCATGCAGCAGCAGGACTTGGGTAAGAGACATGAAAAAACCAACGTCCTAGGCCTCATTTTTCTTGGCCTCACTCTGACTCTGAATGGTTTTTTAGGCTCGATTCGCCCACTCTGCGGAGAGACGAGTGAGGGGAAGGCGCTGTGTGACTCGAGTCCTTGTCTCAACAACGGTAAGTGCGACGGAGGCTGGAATCGCTACACTTGCGACTGCACGCACACCGACTACATGGGTCACACTTGTCACAAGAGTAAGTTGACGCGCAAGTTTGGGTCAATGACCGTTAAGGCTATATTTCACATGCACTTATTTGCGCAGGCGCACCGGTAGCCAGTTTCGATGGGACGCAGTACATTCAGATCCGATCCGAAGATTTGCCCCTCAAGATGGAGGCCCAGGAAGTGGTCGTCAGGTTCAGGACCAACAGACCCACCGGTAAGGTTTTCAAAATCTGGCGCCATTTTTTTCAATTGCTCGATCGTTCTAATTGTTGTCATGGTTACAGGGTTGCTGGTGTACATGGACTCTTCGCGGTCTGGAGGAAAAACAACGGAGCCAGATGAGGGCGGGACGTCAGACTTTTTCAAATTGTCCGTAGAGTTCACGCGAATCAAGCTCGTGGTTCGGATCGGAGATCGAGAAAAGAGTTTAGTGGCTGGCTCAGACCTGAACGACAACCAGTGGCATCTGGTGCGAGTGAGCAGACGCGGCAATCACCTCAAAATTCAAATCGACGACTCTCCCGCCGTCAACGGAGAAGTGCTGACACGTGACTGGGAGCTGAGCGTCAAGAACATTTTGATTGGCGGGACGAACAGTCACAACCTCAACATCCTGTCCTACGTGGGTCACTTGGAACAGCTGTTCATCAACAACCTCAACATCTTTGACCTCATTCAAACGGGGCAGTTGAACGGGACGCGGGTCACGGCCAAATTCTCCAAGGTCAAGCACGTCATTTCGGAGCCAGTCACGCTCAAGGGCACGTTCGTCGGGCTCCAGCAACTCAAGGGCTACTCTAGCGTCAAAATTTACTTTCAGTTCCGGACCAAGTACTTGAGCGGTTTGCTTCTCTACAACGGCGGGAACTACAACGACTACATCGCCATCTATCTGCTGGACGGAGTGTTGACCTACTCTTACAATCTGGGCAACGGCGTAGTGCGCATGGGTCTCCAGCACCGCCTCGTCAACGACAACAAGTGGCACTCGGTCAGCATCGTGAGGAACGGTCCGCTCAACCAGTTGACCCTGGATGACATCTCGACCACTACGCACACCGCTCAAGCAAACTCGTCGTCGTCCTCCGCCTCTTCGTTCTTGGACCTCAACGGACTACTTTACATCGGTACGTAGTAGGCCCTTTGTCCCTTATAAAAAACCTTTAGAGGGGCCCTTAATGAATAATTTTGTGACTAGGTGGCGTGCCGGACAACATGTACAATAATCTGCCGATCGAGCCACGCGTTGGGTTCACGGGGTGTTTGGCTAGCCTTGAGTTGAACAATGAGGCCGTGAACGTGGTCAAGGACGCTCTGCTCCCTTCCACGCTCATCGTCAAAGGCTGCGAAGGTAGGTGGCGCTAGGGTAGTCAGCTAATTAAGGGCCCCTAAAATTGGTTTTAATTTTATTGGCTGCTGATTGACACCACAGATGTGAACGAAAAGTGCCATGCGGAGTCTTGTGCGAATGGCGGCCAGTGTTTGGAGCAATGGAGCGGCGTGACTTGCAACTGTGGCGCCACCTCTTACACAGGCCCCACTTGCAAAGAAGGTGAGGAGCAAAACGACGCGCCAACTGAATTTGGTTTTAAATATTTGCTTCCGGTATTAATTGCAGAGTCTGTTTCGTACGAGTTTGGGCCTGGAGATGGGTTGGTGCTCTACACGTTCCCGCCCTCTTCCCGCCCGGACACAAAGGCAGACACGATCGTGCTCGGGTTCCAAACGTACGACACGGAGGGCGTGTTGGTTCGCATCGACTCCTCCCTCCCCAACGATGACTACATTCAAATCGAAATTGTAAGTGGGCGTGGCATGTAGAATTTGATGAATGTGGGTGGGTGGAGTTTTTGCTAATTGCACTCCTGTGCCGATTGGATTGTTGCAGAGCGGAGGGCGTGTGAGCGTCGAGTACAACTTGGGCACACGTGACATCGTGGTCACGTCCAAATACTTTGTAAATGACAACGTGTACCACGTGCTCAAGTTTACGCGCCAAGGGCCAAACTCAACGCTCCAGATTGACAACTGGAACCTCACCACTCAGCACTCATTCGGTAAGTCCCTTCAGATGTTTGCTTAGTTCTTAATTCCACTGTTCTAATTTAAATATTTGCGCAATTTTCACAGGGAATCAAATGGGCGTGTTCAACAGTCAAGGGAGTATCCAGGTGGGAGGACGGTGGAGGGCGGAGCAACGAATCATTCAGAACTCATTCCAGGTAGGTAAACAAAATTGGAGCGTCAACACATCAAAATCAATCAAATTCTGGCTGACCAAATTGTGCGGGTATGTTTGAATTTTTGTAGGGCATCATGTCTGGGGTGGTGGTGAACGAGAAGAGACTGCTGGACATGGCTCTGGGGCGGAGCGAGAAGAAGGACGGGGAGGGCAAGAAGAAAGGTGGGCGGGGCGAGGAGCGGATCCGCATCATTGGCGACGTCCACCCTCACCCCTCCGCCAGAGCAGGGGGCGGAGGAGCCAACGATCTGGACAACGACATTCAACTCATGCAAAAGGTGAGGATTTGGGCATTATTGTTGGGGTGATGGGCGTGGCCGGCACTACTAACTCCTCCCCTTTCCTTGCAGACGCCTGCGTCTTCGCACCCCGGAGTGGGTCAGATGGATGACTTGGTGTCTAGCGGCGGGTGCATTCTGGACGACGAGGACGAGTGCGTGCCGGTGTTCGACACTGGCTCCGGAGCCACCGGCGACGACCTCATCACGCCCGTCTACATCCAGACCCCGACCACCACCACTTCACGCCGTCCAATCACCACAACGACATCTGTTGCCAACAACAAGTACCCCTCCAACGCCAACAACAACAACTTTGTCCCGTGTGACGACGAGGATTGTTTCCCAGGGGGCGGGGGTGGGTCCGGAGACCACTCCCTCGCCCCTCCCTCTCCCCGCGTCCCGTCCACCACCTTCGGCTCCAGCTTCACAGAGGACACCATCTGGACCAGCACTGGCGGCGGCGGCGGCGTGCTCGGCCCTGGCATCGGCAGCACGGCCCTCGACGAGTGGACGACGACCGAGAACAACCGAGTCGAGTCCCCGCCGCCGCCGCTCCCGCCCGTGACGACGTTCAGGTCCCCGCCCACGACAATAAATGAAGTGGCGACGACGACGACGGTGCGCTTTGTGCCGCCGACGACCCCCAAACCACAACAATACCCGAGCGGGAGTATTTTTGACCCGGACTTTGGGATCCAGGTCAAGTCGACGCCGCAGCCGAAGGCCAACGACCCGCGCAACTCGTTCGTGGCGGAGACGAGTGACTCGACGCTCATCATCATCATCATCATCGCCCTCCTCATGATCATCATCGTCAGCATCCTCATCATCTTCTTCATGTGCAAGCGGCGGGATGACCCCATCTACAAGATTGACAATAGGTACGAGTCCTTCATCCCGCCCTCCAACCCCGTTCACCACGCCCAGCAGGGCGGAGTTGGGCGCGGTGGGGGCGGCGGCGGGGCCGGCGGGCATCGGAAGCAAGGAGTCAAGGAGTGGTACGTCTAGTCAACCATTCCCCTAGGTGCCCTTAGGGGCTCAGCAGGAGGAGTTGCCCAGAAGGGGGCGTGAACATTCCAAAAGCAGGCGGAGTCTAGCGACGAGGGGGCGGAGCAAAGGAGAAAGTGACTTTGTGTTTGACTAATAATAATGTAATGATTCTTGTACTACTTACAATGTTACGATTAGATGCCAATTGCCAGAGAGGAGGCCGGAGGAGGACGTTTTTATTAGCCTAACTTGAATTAGCCTTATGAGAAGCATTATTTTGAAACTAGGGGTGTGTAGGGGGCGGGGCCAGTTGGAGGGGCGGGGTAATCATCGTAGAGATTAGCTTGAGGGTGGGGCTTGGTTAGAGCACAGCCAGCCCCGCCCGTATCACTATGTCTTGCATAATCAAATGAGGGCTTCGGGAGTCCGTGCGTGGTTTCTTAATTTCATAGGAGTGCCCACCCTTGAGTTTGAGGGCGGGGCGATGAGCTGGTCCGCTAGATGGGGTCAGAGGGTGTTTCTCGCGTGACAATAATTTGAATCTGATTTACTGGAGAAATGACTCTCTGTTGCGCATGCTCGAGTTGCACTATTTGCTGCATTGTTGTTCTGTTGAGTGGAGGGATGAGTAGTAGGGGTAGACGACTTGGACTTGGACATATCTCTTGTAATCTCCAGCAAATGAGATCGGAATTGATGCATTTAATTGAATCTCTTGGACTCTGTCCCAGAGTCAGATGAGTCTCAGAATGAAACGAAGGAATCAATGAAGTAGTTTTTGAGTTGGAATGGGTTGGAACGAAGGCCAGGGGGAGGAGCTAGAAAAGTTGAAGGGGAGGAGCTAGAATAGCTAAAGGGGAGGAGCTAAAGAAGCTAAGGGGGAGGAGCTAGAAAAGTTGAAGGGGAGGATGGAAAGGTGGGGCTGGTACGAAGACAAGGGTTGAGGGGAAGAGTTAAAGGTGTGAATGAGTGTGCGGATAGTGAGGTTAGGTGAGAGATGAAATTGTTATGTAATGACTTGATTAGCTAATTAATTGGAAGAGTTGGGCTAATGACGCGGGGACTAGCCAACGCAGCTCTAACTAGCCCATTCGATAGCAGGTTGTAGAGTGTTTAGAGCAGACTGCAGATCGTGCGTAGTCTCATTTGTATTATTGTATTGCTCGACTATGAGCCCATGCCGCACGTGGTGGTGCCACTAATTAATGAATCCAATCAATCAATCAATCAATCAACTAGGAATCCAATCAATCACCTCACTCACAGCACTCATTCACTGTGTTCAGTGGAGAGTGAGTGAGTCAGTGAGTGGAGTATGCAGTGAATAAAAACAAAACCAAAATTTGATGAGCCAACAAATCTGTCTCTCTCCGTTTCATTTCCACTCTTTTTGCACTAGTTTCGCCAAGTTTGAAGTCGAAATCGGATGAGCGACGTGATTGTGCAAAATGATGTTGGGATTAGGTTGGGAATGAGGTCATGCATGGGAGCAAAGCTGGGGCTGGAATGTCGAGTCGGCGTACAATCTGTGCACCGCGCAAAATGGAAACAAATGTATGAATGCTCGCTCAGACGACAGATTGGAGTAGTCGAAAAAGTCGGATTGGTCTCAAATGTGGTGGATGCAGGAAGTTAGTTATGACTTGTGAGGCGCCAATCATTTGTTTGTCATCTGACGAATAGTGTGCTGATCTGTTTGCTGGCGTCAAGTTCTGATCTGGATTGGACTAATTCCTCGCACTCTCACTCACACCATTCGACCCGGCACGTACTGCATGCAAAATGAAGCTGAAATGAGGATTTGATTACTCACCCAAATGAATATTCCATTATTTGCCGCTTCATTCATTCATTCTTCATTCAGTTTGCATTTGAATCAAGTCATTTTCCAAAGCAAGGCAGTCATTGTCCATTGTGCGTGGGGTTCGTAATTTTGCAAAACTGCCGATCAAGCACATGATGCAAATTGGAACTCATTGACTATTGACTGTTTGGCGTGTTCGGCAGCGCCACGCCAACAATGCGCTAACACGGGTTGCAATTAATTGATTTGTTTGGAGGCAAGTGCAAAGCTATATGGAGAGCGTTGGCAGAGTTGATGCTAATAATGTGATCAATTGTTGTTGACATTTAACGTGGACAACTGCCAAGCACCAACTCCCGACTGACCACCACAGACAACAAACAGGGCAGAGAGGCTGACAAAAAATGAAATGAAGTGAAGAACAAAAACAAAGTCAAGGTCATGCTTATGCTCAATTGCAGAATTGCTGAGGTGGGTGCGCCACTCCAAGCCAAGTCAAGTCCAACAGATTCGCCAATGGCCACAAGTTCATCATTTATTATTTGATGATTTGCTTCAGTCTAACTCATTCAAATCTGCACTTTCTGCACATGCATTCTTTTCCATTTCCACAATGAAATTGAACTAATCCTGCGGAGTTTCCAAGTAGTAGGAGTTGTGCGTACAAGTTTACTCATTAGTATTTGAAATGTTGATATTAGTTTAGCATAGCTAGTTGAGTGGTTTGTGCGTAATTTCTGAATTGCGAATGAAATTGACAAATGAATGAAGAAGAGCGCCAGGTGAATGCGTAGTTGCGTCAAAGCGTCCAAGTTTTAAGTGCTTCGATTCCTAATTGTAGTTGATTGCTCTTGTTAATTATCTTGCTAACAACTCTGTAAATCCGCTGGGAAATTACACAAGTACAACAGCTTGTTAGTCATTGTTAGCCACCGTGTGATTTTGATTTATTTCTATCCCAAAGTCTCACCACTCTTGATTTGTTTGCTTCTTTGCTTCTTTGCCCTGATTGTGCACAACTGGGCTCGTCTTTCGTCTCTTTGTTTCTCTCACAACTCTCATTTGTCAGCTGAGGAGGACGGGTGATCGAGAATCGAGATGAGTCGAGTCTAGAGGTCTAGAGGTCTAGCAGTCAACTCAAAAGAGACTACGTTGACTGCATTTTCAAAATTAGAGAATCATCGCACCCCACAACAATTCCATTTCCGAGGAATCACAATTTCCACACTTAGCAAATAACTCAAACTTATGCATTATCCTGGACGTCGGATTCGAGAGGCTGTGACTGTGACTGGCCCAAATCCTAAGAACTTTCTGCGAATTTCTAATGGTTTTCAATGAGTTTGCGCCGTTTGTAGAGTACGTGACGTCGCAGAGTTGCTCATTCCTAGTTTAGTCCGAACATATTTGTTGTTGACAACTGGAGAAGGAAACCGATGAATGAACAATTGACATTCGTTTTCTGCATAACCAGCTCAACGTTGAGTTGAGCATCAAAATTGTTGTGAGAATTTAATCTGACGACCGGACCACCCAGTGGATTCTGATTCCACAGAAAAAGCAAATGCAAGGACGAGTCGTACGCTTGTACGGGTATGAGCAATGCAGTGCGGTGTGCGCTACGAAGGAATTAACGGAAGAGTTGTGCCCATTGACCGGGATCGGCCCGATACTAAAAATATAAAAAATTCCCATTCCTGGGTGCTTTGGACTCAAGTTGATTCCATTGATAGGTTTAATAAGGCGAGGAATAAATGAAACACATACATGTAGTATATGCTATATGCCGAGGATGTGGTCGCACTCACCGCAGCGAACCGCCAACCGCACCGTAAATTTGCTTCCCAGCTTTCCTTCCTCTCCGAGAAGAACAAGAATAGACGCCGAGAAAGGAAGGAAGTGAAGGAAGTGAAGGAAGTGAAGGAACGGAAGGAAGGGTGACCAGATTCAAGTCAAAGGAACTCCAAAGCTCCTGGCTTGACTCATCATCATCCTCCGTCCGACCCCTACAATTTATTTGCAAATTCTAAGGATCTTGCATCATATCTCGGCATCTCATTCTCTTCTATACCTCTGTATCTTACAAGGGAACCTCAACCTATGTTAATTGCTGTGCAGAGCTGAGCTCCCATCATTTTACCTCGTACTACCACATCTGCTCACCTCCACAACTCAAAATTTACATCCCCGAGCCCCGAATTTTTATTGTTGGACCCAAAAATGAGGACAGTGAAGTGCAGCAGTGGGGAACTTGTCAAACTTCAAAAATCCTTGGTCATTTTGCATTCTGATTTTCAGTTTTTTCATTTCGAGCAGCATTGAGTTTGATTGCATTTCTGACCCCATCCAAA
>JAQGCM010000709.1:0-21331 GCA_034699705.1 Hymenaphorura dentifera
TCATTGTCAGTGCGATGCCCAAACACCAAGGGATTTCCAGGGAAAACCTGTCAAAAAAATTAAACTCCTGGTTTAGAACAGTTATACAAGGAAGAAGGTTTGAGGTTGGGGATGAGGGGAGGGAGAAAAAAATTAGTAGCCACAGCAAGGCGTCCGAAATGATGTCTTTAATGGCGTTGTCGAACTTCTTGTAAGAGAAGAGTTAAAATAATACTCGGGAAGAGTGGGGCGGGTAATAAATATTTCAACTCACGTTTTCCTGAAGACGATTGATGAAGAAGAGACCTTTCCAAGACATGTGGTTGGCATGGCCTCTCACACCACAGTCGAATGGAAGCTTTCCACGGTAAATGCGGAAGTAGTACTCCCACAGCACATTTGATGAGCAGACCTAGCCCAAAAACCAACGAACAAGATTCAATCTCGCTAAATTATCATTCTATTTCGATTGAGAGACCCAACCGGTCTCTTTGAACAACCAAAACCCCCCAAAGTGAATTCAGGGAAAAAAGAAGAAGGAAAAAAGAAAAGACGAAATGAAAGAAAGATGAATGGTACGTTTCAGGCTGATCTGATTTTTTCCACTAGATTTACAGCTTTCTCCATTTGCGAATATGGCTCAAAAATATATTGAGGATAAATGCACAGTGGTGCATGCATGGAATTTCGGTAATTATGTATGTAGTAGTCCATAATTTATTTCACAAAAGAGTAAAAAGTTCTAACTGTGCACTTTTAGGGGGAATATAATTTACGAATGTTGGGGCTCATTAAGAACTTCAAATATTTCCTTAATTTATAGCACATTTTCGCTTCGCGTTTTTAAGATTGTTTTCAGATAAGTCCAGCTCCTGTGACACTATCTTTTGAATTATTGGACAAAGCGTGTCCAAGCTCATGCGTGCAAGCATGCAAGCAAATTGGAGCGTTAATTTAGAATTACCTTTCCAGACAGTGGGGGTTTTAGGGGTTCAAAGACCAATGTATTATTGTCGTTTCATGAAAACAAAATTCGGAAAAGTACCTTTCTGAAACGACGGCTGACTGGGCAAAGTGCCTTGAGTTCCTTAATGCCAACGTACATGAAAATTTTTGCCAAGGTGCGTTCCGGCAAAGCATTGATCCAATCTATTTTCCCTTGACAAAGGCCATTGATATAGTCCACCATTCCTTTGCCAAAAACGTGAGTCACTTCAGCGACCAAATTGATGTCACGATTCCATTCCTTCAAAGCTGCGCAAGTCTCCAACGGAACGGTCCTGGGGCAGTGAGTAATTCGCCATTGACTAAGGATGACCTGGTGGGGGATTCGCCAATAAAAAATTAATAAAGAACTTAAAAAAAATCCATCCACCAGTTTTTCTTGATTGCAAAAATTGTGTCGATTAGGTCTTTAAGTCTCAAACTTACGTTGTTCGAGGTGACCTGAATGCGATAAAAGTCGCGGGACGGTGGCGGAGCCACGGCGGTCTCATCCAAGTATATGATGTCCCTCGGCTTCGGGGAATCTCCAGCTTCATGCACTACGTGCCTGCCACGACGGACTGTTGCAGGATTCATTGTCGAAAACGTTGAAATTGCAGTGGCAGTGAAAATTTTTGTCTTTGAAAATTTTTAATCCTTGAAAATCTTTAGTTTGAAAGTTGTCACACAGAAACGAAAGATGAAATTGAATGGAGCATAGAACTTCAAATCTGACCTCTCTCAATTTTTGGCTTTGTTGATTGTTTGACAGTTTTTTACAAGTACGAATAGGGTGTTACCGTAGCAACTTGTGTGAAATAAATTTCCTACATAAAGTTTGTTAATGTAGTTGGATTGGTGCATGGTTGCTATGGTAAATGATCATCAGAGTCCGAATTCGAGAGAGCGTAGAGAGAGAATGGTGAAATTAATAACCGTTCATAAATTCTGGTGAATTGAGTTTACGATTATTTAAAATTGTTCTTTGCAACTTAGATAGATATGGTGATATGGATGGGAGTATGTTGGCTGGAATGACCCAATTAAAAGGGACAGATAAATTCGGTGGAGGCGATCTGTGTGCATGTGCTTGTTGTCGTTGTTTCTAAAATCCTAGGCGGCCCGGCCCAGAGCCCGGCAGCCCATGTTGGAATACATGTGAAGCAATAAAAGCTTGAAATTTGTTCTGAGGCGCGGAACTCTGGAATGAAGTACACATTTACGAGCCAGTCTGCCACTAAAGTTTAGTCCTGGCTTTCATTTGTGTTTTGGTTTCCAATTTTCACCTCAGTCTCCATAACTGTCATGCATGGAAGTCATATTTTATATTATCCTGTTCTCACGTTTAATGGCTATTTTACAATCCGTAAAACCTTTGGAACCGCAGCGTGTCGTCTCACTCGTCTGTGATGACCTTTTCAAATGGCTTCTCGGATTGTCTCACGGCTGACGAGTTGCCAATAAATTTAATGGCCGTACATGATGGAAATGGTCAACAATCAAAATGTTTTATTAGTTAATTTCGCACGCATCTAAAATAACTTTAATGGGTTAGGATGTAGAGATGTAGAGAAAGTACTCTTGGATTGGAGGCCCTCGTTCAAAATCTGAACATAACCCAAGACACAAAAGCGAACGCACCAAGAAACCAACCAGTCAAACAGCCCATTAAACAAACACCACATTGCAAAACATTTTGCCATTTGGACCCAGAGTCAGAGTAGGATTCTGGGATGTGGGGTCTTTGTCTTTATGCCTAATGCCTGCCTGTCCGTCTGTTTGTCTCTCCACGTTACATCTGCTTATGGGTAAACGGATATCGCCACTCTCTTTGAATACATTAAGGAAGCAAAAGTATTTTAATTTATTTGTTTTAAAGAAATTCAAAAGTTCATCCGTCCGTCAGTCAGTCCATCGCTCCTATCCTACATATACGTTATCTTCTGACGTATTCCAAAAAAAAAGTTTTGTTTTGTTCTTGGGAAGTAAAGAATGGGGAATTTGACGCTTTCTCCAAAACTCTTTCAAAGAGTTTGACGTTCGATCCATTATTTATTACGGTTGAAAGGGTTCGAACAACTTTTGCAAAATACTTTTGAACTTACTCTTTCTTTTCTTGTTCTTTAAATTGTATGGTCTATCAAGCGGCGACTCATTGGGAGGAGCAGCAGAAGCTGCACCACCAGCACCGTTTTTGTCAAGCGAACTATCGCTCCCGGCACTACTGGGCATAGGAGGATGAGGTTGAGACTGAGGAGAGGAAAGTGTCACTTGAACAATCGAATTTGGAGCACCAACTGGTGAGGGTTGGGGCAGAGTTGGAGACTCCGTTGTGCTTCCATGGATTTTGACAATAATATCATCAATGAGTTGATCTCTGAGCTGGTAGTCGTGGTGGTGGTGTGGGAATCCTGACAAATTATCTCCATTTCTGCCACCGCCACCGTCGCTGCTCCTATTGTTCCCGTCGAGCACGATTGGATCCTCGCCGTCGTCACTGATTAACAGGAAAGGTTGACTCTCATCAATTTCATCACTCTCGTCGTCATTCCCGTGAATCCCTCCTACCTCACTTTCACTCTCAAATTCAAACTCGCCAACATTCTGAGCAAATCTAACGTCCTTCTTCTCAGAACCAGAGCCCAAGTTTTGACTACCGTCGCCTTTCTCATCTCTGTGCGGTTCATGTTCGCTAAAATTGCCATTATGCTTTGCTACTATGGTTTTATTGAATTGATGATATCCGGGATTTGCGATTCCTGAAATTCCTCCGCTGTGTTTGTTGTTAATGTGACGAGGAGGAGAAATGGGGTCCTGATATGATGAATGGAACAGATGCCCTGGTCTCCTGATCCCAGAATTGCTCCCAGCTTGGTTTTGTTTCTTGCCGTGTTGCTGTTGCTGTAAAATATGTGGTTCTGAATTCCTGAAAATTTGGTAATTTGGTCTCAAGGGAAGTCTTTCGAATCGGTAAGGTTCAAAATTTTCGCCCGGAGAAGTATTTGAATTGGACTGATCTTTATTGCTAATTTGATGTCTCTGATTTTCGTCTTGAGTATTTTGATGAGGTTTCTCTACACATGGGAAATGTTGCCTAATTCTAATTCCGCCAGAATAATCATCATGAAAATTGTCTGGGAAAGGATGATCACGAACACACTCCTGTGCAGTGGCTGCTGTAGTTGGATTAGAATTTTGGAATTTGTCGACAGATTGCTGCCCTCCTTGGGAATTGTGACTACCTTGGTTAAAATTGTCATGCAAAGGGTGAGTTTCATGATTTGCCTGTCCAGAATCTCCATGATTCTGTTTCATGTTGTTGAGCTGGTACCTAATTCTTGGCCCTCCAGAATTTTGATGAAAATTTTGTTGGAGCAGATGACCAAGAGGAGTTGATTCTCCTGGCTCATCATTGATGATCTCAAGGAAAGGATGCGCAGAATTATCTTCCTCGGAATCATCTTGATTCTGATTGTCATCCCCGCGGAAAGGGAATAGTGGAGTTCCTTCCTCATTTTCGTAATTCCCTTGATTCTGGCTACCGGCGTGCTCATGGAATTCAAATGGATGACTTTCACCGTTGAACGAGTTGTGTTTCCGCATGTGAAAGCTTGGGCCGGAATGGAAAGGCGCATATCTAACTCTGTCCACACTTTCCTCAAACTCATTGCCCTCATCATTTGAATTCCAATGATTCATGTTCTCCACGTCGTCCCAACTAACCACATCCGTCGGGGATGGTTCGAAAAATTTGATTCTATGCGGGTTTCGTAGAGTGTTCCCCTCTCCGCGTCCTTTGTTTGCAAAATTTCGTACCCAAAAATGCACAGGGTCTCTGAGAGTGTAAGTGGAGTCTATAAATTCCTTCCCACCTTGTCTATAAATAAATAAAATGAAAATGGATCAAGTGTTGGCTCCTACCTAGTGAATATTATAAACGGTGTGAAAGACGGAGGAGCTGCATAATAGAAAAGAAAAAAAAGTGTTGAGTCCCCCCTGAAGAAATTGAATCTTGAATCGAATCTGTGGATGAATTTCATCTTTTGTCAGATCGTTTCAGATTGAAAGAGTTCCGATCAATAGGAATCCTCATCCATATGTAGGATTTGAATGGAGAGCTAGCGGAGAGAGCGATACGTTTAAAAAAAATGCTGGAGCTAGAGCTGGAGCTGGTGGCGGTGGGTGAGGGCTTACCTATAGAGTTTAATGCGTCTTTCCTGGCTCCTGACTCCTTCTGGAGGATGTCGGTCGTTGCTCAAGATGAATCCATCTGGAATGGAGATTCCCCGTGAGTCCAAATTATTGAACATGAGACGAGACCAGTCAAAAGCTGCACTCGGAACTTTTCCTCCAAGAAGTGGACTCACATCCTCTCTGAAAACCTGACGTCTCCTCTTCCCTGTTTCTTCCTGTCACATTATACTCAGCTAAGTGCCTCTGACCCAATTTATGAGCCCTCATTCTTTTTTCCAAAAAAAAACGGACCCGACCGACCGACCAACGGAAAAACGGAACCCAGCCCAACACAACTCTACATTATGCTATGTAGTTCCCAAGTACCTTCACAAGGTAATTCCCATTCTAGTCTAACCTTATCTTCCGTTTTGCCCACTTGCTTTCTATGAAAGTGGAAAGGAATGGCATTCCATTCCTTTTCTCTCTTGCCTTTCTCCGCTGTATGCATGCATGGACATTGTGCATAGAAAGATTTATGCAATAATGAATTACGATCATTCCATTTTCTTCCTACACCTTCCCTACACCCGCGGCCACGTCCGCGTCTCTCTCTTCAACACACCCGACCCATGCATACCTTAGTCCTGCTCTGCTCTAAGTTTTCCCACTTAAGAAACACGCAAGAAACCCAACTAATCTGACGAAGGGTGTTTTCAAGGCACATAAATTTTCTAATTTATACTCCAATCAGTGGGCAGTAAGAACATGAAATGCGGGTTCTATTTCGGAAATGCGGGTTTTCTCCTCAGAATCAAGGAAAGAGGTTGGGAGAGATCGTTAAATGCTTGGTCGGCTCGGTCATTTAACCGCATAATCACCTCCAATGCAATTTCAATTTCTAATTTCCGTATTCAATAAAACTACACGCTTCTAGTACAAAATTTAACTTTTTCATCAAACGTACGTACCTCAGCCTGTGAGTTGTGGCCAAACCAAAAAAGAGCGAACACTATGGTCCAACACAAAAATTTCCAACGACTCAACATTTGCACTGCTACTAATGCCAGTTTCATTCGTAATAAGGCAAAAATGTAATCAAATCTTCTCTCGGCAAATTCAACTAAATGCAAATGGATTTTTAAAGCACCTTAGGGCTGACAAATACACAATTTGGAATTTAGCTCATCGACCTGCGACACAGTCAACGTCTCTTTACTTACTGAATAAGGGAAGACGACGACGATGTTTACTTCAATTGGGTTATCCATGTGGGACCCATTCGGTTCAACGTTACAATTAGATCTTAGCGATGCGTAGAATTCAAACACATGCACTTGGCAGTAATTGTTCGTAACAGACAAAGATTCTCATTGTTACAATTTTGCATGAAAGTTGTAGCAAAGTACGCTCTGGATTTAAGCCTGCGTGTGCGGACAATAATGTGATCTAGAAGTGGATCATGGTTTCCCTTTCAATCTTTTATTTTGTTTGTTTCAAAATTGAGAAGATGAGTGTGTATTCGTTGGTAAATGGAGTCAAGCCTTGCAAGATTGTGCACATATATTTAGGTCCGGAACTTCATCATTAAGAATGGTTCAAACGAAAGTTTTCTTGCAAGGAGTCCATCTTGGACGTTTTACAAAAAATTGCTTTGAAAATATCACCAAATGCCAAACTTTATGAACAGCCAATGTAAGAAAAAGAACGTCAAAATAATAATAAAAAAACTTGCTCAATTTTATTTGTATTGTACGTAGGTGTACACCTTTTATTTTTCATCATTTCATGTCTTACATAATGTTTGCATGCACCACGACATTTTTTTTATCGTATTGGTGTCATCATCATTAGTTTCCTATTTGGTTAGTCATGCGGCTTTAAACATAAGTAGTAATCATAGCATTCACAACCATTTGCATATTTTGGATTAGTTTTTTGTTCAACATTCTCACAGATTTCCCTCACACAGTTTACAACAACACATTAGTGAAAACTTTTCTCAATCTTCGTTTTTTTAACGCTAACCCTGCTGCCTGCACGCCTAAATTACAAACTTCAGCTAATATATACTTCACATTCAATTTTTTCATTTCGTGAGTTCTTTTTTGTATCTCCTCTATTGTATTGAATTAAACTATGCGATGGAAGATGTCGACTAATTAGAGTGGTCGAGGCAAGTGCCGAAATGCAAAGTGGAGTATTTGAATACAATAAGGTTTTCCATGGTTCAAGAAATTTCTTCCCCCCGACGACCCTCTTCACTCCTACTACTCCTCTGCTTTTTTGAGCACCAACTTTCGACGTTGCTATTTAGTTAGTAGTAATGAAGAGAATTTGTGCTCAAAAGTGGAAACTTGTACATTTTTCTACACTTGAACTTCAATGAAAAACTGCGACCTCTTGCCGTGCCGTGTCGTGAGCGTGGGTTTGGGAACGTTGACCTTTTCTATTTGTTTCAAACTATTCCTTTTCCCATCCCACAAGACAAGAAGCTTTCCCTTGGTTTGGTTTTTGAACAAATGCAAATTAACTTTAAATTTAGAAATTGAAATTATGACCCAGAATACAGTAGAATAGTAATGCTCAAGTTTCCACGAGCTGAGCTGGAGCACTTCTCTTGACCATGTCATGATGACCTTACTGTATCAAAATTTCACAATGCTCAGATTTTGACATTATCCGGTCGCATGGATGCCACTTTATAACAGTCCTTTTTGATACACTCAGGTGATTTACACACAAGAACCTGTGCTACCTTTTCGTCGTAATCTGTTGTAAAGTTACAAATGTAAATCGTAGGATCATAAATTAGTTTGGGGTATGGTCCTTTCTACATTTGAAATCATTTACACATTTTCGTTCTAACTTAAAATTTCAGTTAGTTTTTTCATATTTAAATAACGTCAGTTCAGCTCGGCCGTGTTGAGTAAATTAATTCGTTCGTAACATACGTATTCTTTAGCTTCCGTTTATTCCAGGCTAAAAATCAATAATGGTTGGGCTGCGCTATGAATACTTGCTCAGCAGTAAGTTTTTTTTAGTGGATTTTGGGTTGGTTTGGTTTTTGAGTTGTGGTTGACTAACATTTAAATGGCTTTTAGCTTTAATCTTTAATTCACTTGAGTGATCATTATCATCATTCAACCTATCAGTCTTGGCGCCCGAAAATATCGCACGTTTTTTTTTAACTCAACACACACTCGCTAACGCAGTTCCGTAAGAAATGTACATCGTCATCATCACCACCTCATCTCTAGTCTCTAGAGCCGAGCACTTGCACTTTTTTAGTATTTTTGATTCTTATAAACTGCCATTTACATTTACATTTGAACGTGCATTATTCGCTCGATTTTCGTACAAGTTAGTTGAGTTTCATAGAAAAATGCTAAATGTCAATCTCTCACACGACACGTTTCGACACCGACAGCAAGTACTTAGTAGTAACTTGACTAAAATTAGTAACATACATTTAATTCTAGAAATTAGTAGTTAAATAATTATACGTATCGTCATTCTCCTCGTATGAATCCAAATTTTCGCTAAAACCTTTCTAAAATTTTAAAGGTTTATTTTTCGACTCGAGTCGTCAAACACACTCATGCATACTTGGAATATTTACACTAGTCATACTCATAGTCTTAGTTTGTAACAGTTTATGAATACAAGCCACGGTAAGGACTCTTTTTGATTTGAGAAACTAAGTAAGTTACTTGCAGCAATTTTTTTTATGGTTTACAGTAGTGTATTTAGTATTGGTAGTTACAATGCAATCCAATATTTCTTTGAGATATTTTGTAGAAATTTTTTGATTGGGCCAGTGAGATTCATTTCATTTCACTATTGCTAGATTGGTACAAGAATCTGAGACGTCCCTTGTTCATTTACATGTAGTTTTAGGCTTTGTTCGGCGTGGTTTGTTTCATGCAAAGGTTTGAACAAATTCACAAGCACAGAAGATAGAAATGTAATGTCTCGTGGAGGCAATTTGTAAATTGAACAGGTGCAAAATCAGTATTGATAAGATTAAGAATAGTGTCAAAATTTCGAGTCTAACACGTTAAAATTGTACAGGAACAGGAAAGAAAAAGGAATACTTGATTTAGTACTATTGTTTGAGAGTAAAAATATGAATGGGAGAGTTTTTCTCCCACATTTGGTCACGTGAATAAAATCAAGCTTCTGCACACACAAGTTTAACCAGTTACACAGCCCCGAACTTTAGGACATTATGAAACTGCCATTACAATTTTATAAATTGGCACTCAAAAACTAATAGTTTTAAAAGAGAACTAAATAAGACAAATACGGTAGTTACAATTCCGAGCGAATTACAAGCGTCCGATTGAGTTAAAATTTTGGTTCAAATTATCAAAATCAAATTATTCGAATTAAGAAATCGGCAAAATACTCAGCCCTAGAAATTACGTTAGTTCAAGACGTATGAATAAGAAACAATAATGCTTCATATTTTGGCCAAAATATTTAACGTTGTGCAAATTTTAGCTCAATCTGAAAGTGTAAGGTCAGCTCGAGATTGTCGTTTGCTCGTCTAGCAATGTTTGGTTTTACAAATTATCAACCTGAACTAGAGCCCATCATAGTTGCGGTTAATTTTAAAACATTTGTAAAACCTGGGAAGCTTCTGCTATACAGGGTAGTTCAAAAGTAAGCCGCCATTTTACACATGCAAAATTTGTGCGTTACTTTAGGACCACCCTGTAGATTCTAATACGTCTGTAATGCGTGCATTTAACAACAAATTTACTATGGTATGCCAGCTACCTTGATCTACTGCTGACTATTTACGACTTACAAATAGCACTGCTTACAATTAAACCCAAACTAGACAAATATATGTACGTAACCTCAAAATAATTTCGTGTTTAGATTGGCCCTTTGAGAAAAAGGACGGGGGAAAACATTTCCTTGCTGCATTCTGACTCATTTTAATTGAGAGTATTTTTGTATGCCTCACTTTTACGTAACCTAGTCTTACAAAAATCCTGGCGCCCTGACGCAGATGTGTTTGCATGAGTACATCTGAGGTAATTGGTTAGTTTTCGCATTGCTTTGGAACAAGTACCTTACCCTACCTAGCCTACCTTACTGTCTCACTTCGTGGAAAAAGGTGACTGTGTTTTTTCGATGAATCAAAACTGTCTAATTTGATTGGGATTATATATCTACAGAATGCTTGGACTAAAAAGTAAAACTCTACTCTGCTTTCCTCAGGTTACATATTTTGTTTGCACCATTAAGTTCAGTTGTTGGAATTTCTTGCTTCGTATTCAAATGACATTTGAGGAAAGGAAAAAAGAGAGAAGAAATTCCGTTGTTTCTTGCCTTGATTGCTGTGAATAGCACCGTCCGTACATCAGTACTTGGCCAACCTAAAAATAAAGTTCAGTTCATGCGTTGAGAATTTGTTACTTGGAGGAGCCTCTTTTTCTCAATCCTTCGGCTGAGCTAGTTTATTCACCGCTTTCTCCGGATTTTCTCGTTTTCGCTTTCACTTTTGTCGTCGTCGTCGTGCGTGGAAAGTTCTCACTTACGTAGTTTCGAGTCAGAGAATTTCATGTGGATGAGAAGACTGTCCCTGGCCCTTGATCCTATGTGTTTGAAAGGAGTTGGGCGACAAGGAGTTGGAAATCGGATGATGACGGTAGCAACTTCGTCAGGAACCGACTCTACATGGTTGTCCCACCTTATTACATAGAGGTATTGTTCTCCACCCGGCACCTATTCTATCCACGCAACAAAACTCTCGCGTACAGTCCCATTCATCAATCCTCCTTGTGTCATATAATCCATATGTGAAGATCATATATCAACACACACAACACACAGCAGACGCACACTTTTGAAGCATTCATGGAAGTATCAAGTTTCCTTCTTCTTCTTCTTCTTCTTCATCATCTTCGTCTTAAGACTTTCTCCGTGCCATTTCGCCAAGAGAGGAAGAGTCAAGGAGAGCTGGTGAGCTTCTAATCTGACTGAGCTGCTCCCAGCTGTCTTGTCTTCATCCCTTCAGCCCGTCACTTGGGGAAAGTTACTTTTGCATATGGGACTACTCTTGGTCTGGTTTTGAGATATTGAATAGTAGTTTTGTGTGGTTGTCTTGTAAGGTTTCTTATTTATGTACACCAGGATGTTTCTGTTTTGTCTGTGAGCAATCTGTGTCCGCATCCATCCGTCACTTCCTGTCAACCCGTGCATTCACATGATGAGAAATAAAATAATGGTGATGGTGAAATGGATCATTCTGTTGCACTGGGATTTGGTTTACTTTGGTCCCATGCATTGGAACGAACTCATTTTGTAGTTTTGAGAGAGAGTGAGTGAGTGAGTAGTGAGTGTATAGGTAGGTACTTGGACAAAGTATTGCTTTTTGAGTATTACAAATATGGTTACATCTCTGTGTATAGTCGAACAAGTTTTCTTAGTAGAAGAAGTCGTCGTCGTAAGTAAGTAAAAGTTTTCTCCTGAGAGGGAAAGGAAGTGAGTCAACTTTAAACTTTCCTTTTCCCGACTTCAACTCGAGGAGAGTCACTAGTACGGATAACTTACGTCATTATGGCATTGTTTGATTGTTTGTATATAACACGAGCACAACAATAGCAAATCCAGGAAAAAACACACATTTTGCTTTCACTCGCTGTAGTAGTAGTTGTATGGATGTAAGGAGATCACAACGTGTGCTCTCCCGACTGGAGTGGTTCTTAGGAGTTTGTAGGTCCGCATAACACAATCATTCGTCTCGTACCTTGTATATGTTCATTTGATTTAAATTTCTTTTTGGCTGTTTTGTGGGACACACGGCGACACTGAATCGAACCAGAACTCACCGCACTAAAAACTACTATTCTTTTTCTAGAGGAATTAAATCACTTTCCACTACGTCCGAAATGTGCATATAGATAATCCAGTACATTAAATTGAAGCAAATGAAACAGACGGGAAAAACGACGCGTGAGTACCTAGCGAAAAGGAAACAAGAAAAGAGAGAAAAGAAATATTCATTAGAATTTTTATTCCGACTTTATCGAATAGGAGGACATAGGGCCTGGGCTATTTGTGGATCCAGGATTTGATTTACAGAACAAATATACAATCGCAAAACGCATGTTCGCTTCTCATGTTTTTGGTCCTATCTTTAGCAAATCCTATTTGCCAAACTGGAATTCTCTGGTTCTATTGAGGCGGCATTAATTCGCAAACAATGCAGCTAAGTTTTCACGCAAGGCTAACTAAGATTCGAATCTAAATTAGGTACGGTACTGGTGCTAGCAAATAAGAATTTTGGAAAAACTTACTTGTCGATGTCGGAGGGTGTAATACCGTACAGTTTGTTAATGTCTTTGCCAGGTGGCAAAATGGAATGAGCAGGATTCTCTTCGTCGGCTCCTCGAGCTCCGTTGACGGTATTCTCGAGTGTCCCAACGCCTTTGGAATATGACTTGGGATCATGAACTTTGAAACGAACTTCCTGCAAAGTTTGTAAGGAAAATTAATGGAGATGACATTCCATATATTTTATTGTAAGCAAGTGAGACTAATGGAAGTTGACAAATTTTCAGAAAGTAAGTCTCTAGAGAAAATTTATTGGTTTGTTTGGTTTGCGTACGGTTTGTTTAGTATGGTGCTCTTCGTGATGATCCATGGCCGTTCTTTTTTGCTCTGCCATTTTCTGGAGTGCCAGGAACCGATTCTTGCGCATTTGTATTCTCTTAGCCATGTAACCCACAGTGGCATACTCTGTCGTAATGTAAAAGCACACATAAGAACTAGAGTTAGTCAGTCAAGAAAATGGTCGGAGAAAGTTTTGGAGTTAAAAAAAGGGGGAACAGAAAAATAAATAGAAAGAGACGACGACGAGGACTACGACGACGACTTGGTCGCAATCCTTCACTGTCGACCACCGGAAATTCGCTCCGGGGGGAAATGTGAGAGTGGCACTTACCTAAGAGCGAGGCGAAGACCATAACGAAACAGGTACCCAGATACACGTCTATCGATTTCACGTAAGAAATCTTGGGGAGGGCTGCATTCGTTGAGGACATCAATGTTGTCATTGTCAACACCTAGGCAGGAGCAAAAGGGTGAGAAATAGAACATAGTCAAACTCAGCTTAGTTAAACCCACCCAATACAATCGGAACCACGTCATTCCAAACTACAGAGCAATACGTCAACCTCCAAAAATAAGAAAAGAATAATTCACCACCACCTACTTCTTACCTTGAGCCTTCACTCTCTAAACTTTATCTCAGCTAAAAACAAAGTTAGTTTTCTCCACCAATGGAAAACAGTTTATATAATAGAAATCTCAAGGGAAATTCACAAGAGTTAATATTTTATTACAAGAGGCACTTAAATCTTGAAGGATGTCGCAAGATACAAACGATGGCAAGATCAAATTGACTACTATTTGTATTGCAAGCATGGAAATTTAATTAAGCAAGTAGTGAACCGTGTACCACACGACAATTAAATTGTTCGTAGTTGTAAAGCACAATCTCAATTCGATCTACCCTGCTCAACTGCAAGAATCTAGGAGCGAGTGAGTGAAGGCTAATTGGACTCTTATCCCCTGACTGATATTTTAAGTGAAAGTAGACAGACAGCCGACTTGGAAAACCGAATGCGCGATAAATCTGAATTCTTCGCAGGAAAAGGCTGACAAAGGTAAAAAAAAAGAAGAAAGGACAAAAAAAGAATCGAGTCACTAACTGTTGTCACTCCGAGAGCAACTCTTGCAGGCGTAGCATTTCGATTGAGCCAGAAGGATACCCATGAGATGATGACGATGAGTCCTGAGGGAATGTAGATTTGAATCAGGTAGTAGCCCATGGAACGAACGAACTGAATATGACAGACCAGGCGAGAGTAATTTCCTACACATGACCATAGTCAGCAAACAGACATCATTTTATACATTTGGACAAAATAGGACAAACACACACAGAGACAGACAGAGAGAGAGAGAGAGAAAGTCAAGTCAAGTCAGAGAAAGACATTATGACCAACATACATACACACGTTATTACTCGTCCCAGGTTACGTTACACACTGCTGCTGCTGCACTGCAATGCTGGCTGCGCGCTTTGCTCGGAGAAAGTCTAGAAACGAAACTAGAAATACTAATAAACTTTACCATCATCCCTTTCCCTTCTCTACGGCCTAATATTACTTTCCAAATGATAACTTTAGTGTACTCAGAAGCCTTAGTAGCATTATTAGTCTCAGACTCCTCCTCGCCTCTTCATTTCTCCTGTCACCCGACTTCAAAGTGCCTTTTGCTCTGCTCTGCACTGCACTGCTCCGAACACGAGGACTACCCACTCCTGCTTTCACTCTCATCACATCAAATATGGAATATTTTCACCTACCAAAACCCTCACTCTTTCCTCATGAATAATTAAGAGGAGAGAGAGAGAGAGGCAGAGAGAGAGAGGAAATATGAGGATCACAATCCTCTCTACTTACACCCAATCTCAAAATACACCTTCAACAAACTGTGTAAACTCTTCTTCACTTCTACCACTCTCTCTCTCTCTCACTTCTTTTGATTGGCTTCCCTTTTTCTGACGCAAGAGAAGAAAGCTAGCATGTACCCTGTGCCAGACCCACGACTCCTGACTACTACTTTCTATGCTAATGGTGTGCCCAGACCCATCAAACTTTTAAAACCCACCATCAAAACGCTTTTGTATTATTTTATGAATACATTTTTTTATTTTGAGTTACAGTGCTGAGCAAGGCAAGTTGTGAAGAATTCATAATAGTAAAACCCGCTCATCGTATGAAGAAACGAAGCCGAGCTTAGCAATGATCAATTTAATTGGTCCATTAACGGTTTTATGCAATTCCGACGTGACACTTCGTGTTGGGCTCCGTGGTTAATCTAAACAGCCTCAAATAGGGAGTTTTGCAGTTTGAAATAGTTGAGAGTGGGCATTAAAACTAAAGCCTTTGAAGCAGGACCAGGACCAGACTTACTCCCCATATAATCCGTGACAAGGAAGAATTATAAAATGAAGTTTGTCAGCTCGGAACAGGGTAGCTGGCTGCGTAGCTGGTTCGTGATCTAGGTTTGATACTGCGGTTAAATTTAAGAGCACTGCGGAACATCACATGGCTTGGCTTTGGTTTGACAGGTATATTGTGACACGGTTCCGTTCCTTCCTGGGGACAACCAACCCCATGAAATGAAAGCCTTATAGTCTTCCCCTCTCCTGTAATTGACTTTTCTTCAAGTCGAAGTCGAACGAAAAGGGTTCATGGGGAAACGGGTATGTGTGTCAGTGGCTAGATTTTTTTTTGGAGAACCAAGTCAAGTCGAGTGACAGGAGATAAGAAAAAGGTAATTCAACTTTAGAGCTGAGCTGCCTGAGTTTCTCTATATGCGCTATTTTTTTGTTTCGAGCCTCCTGAGTCGTGTGTGTGGTACATTTAGAACTGAGATTTCTTTTGAGTGTCGCCATATACTATTACTTTCACACATTAAATACGTGAGCTCTTTTTTGCTTGCCGCCGCCCGCCACCGCACAGTTTTTCTGCCATTCTAGTGATGCGGTGCGGTGCAGTGCAGTGCACTGTGCCGCAGAGTGAAAGTCTTTTCCCTAGCAGTGAAAGTAAGTTTTGTAAGATTGGAAGGTGCACTCCGGCTGTTCAATCAGAGCATGGCAAATGCATTCGCAAGGGACCAATAATCTTGGTTTTACGATGAAATAGTCGTTAATTAAAGTAATTAATGAGTGGGAGCCGGCACCACTATACAGAAAAAAAATAAACCGAGAAAAGAAGATATAAAAAAATCAACTCTGCTGCTTTGCTGAATGTTTCTAGTAAATTATGTAGATAAGCTAGAAAGGCAGTGCCAGTGCGGCGTGGGTTGGTGGAGCTGACGCTGATTAGAGCAGCAGGGCAGCAGGAAGGACAAGACAAGACGAAAAAATTGAAGAAGAAGTAAAAGCGTTTTCTGTGACGTCAGTGAATGATTTTTTTAGGTAGAAGCGAATCGTAACCTGTGCTCAAGGAAATTTCAAGGGCTTGTTGTCTGTGTCCCAGAACTTTGAACTGTGGCAGAGACACGTAGGGGTCAATGCCGACGGAGTCAATTCCTTTATCCCATTTGTACCGGATGTCACTCATTGTGTAGCCAACTATATACAATTACAAATTCAACCCGTCCGGGGGTTAGTCCCCCTCCAAACTTCTATTTTCAAGGCAGAACAAATAAAAAATAATAATAATATCAAAATGAAACAAAAAGTTCTGAAAAAATGTGTGTCGTTCCCTAAGCCGCTTCCAATGCGGGTGAGAAGGAGGAAGAGCGGTGAAATTGGGGACCATGACCATCTCATCTCCATTTGCAGCATCATTACTTGCATCGCAATAATTAAGTGTCTGGTTTTGAATTAATAGAGTGCTTATACTGTTCAGCTTTAGCACGGAATTGGTGGTGTTGTGTGTATATTCCCGCAGTGAGCTAGCGAGTGAGTGAAGTTTCATTTTGTATAGTTCTGCAATCATTTTCACATGCATCCATGCACGCAAGCACAATTAGTCACATTGAGCAAAGCCATTAGTCTCTACTCTCTAGTGGTTGGCGATAGAATGAAAATGCAAAAAAAGTGTTACCTGGTGCAGATTGGCTTTTGACAGCAGGATGAGCAGCGGGAGCAGCAGCTGAAGAACTACTTGAGGAATATTTTACTAAGACTAAAAAAGAAGAAGCTAGCTTCCTTCCTAGACCCTTGAGTCTTGACGAGTGTCGAACGCATATTTTGAAGAGACCATACAAGTGTGTGTGTGTGTGCAGTATTGACACATGAACACATGAGTGAACGAGTGAGTGAGTGACCCAATAAAGTGAAAGCAGCAGACGACGTAAAAGGCGGATTTGTAGACAATAAACATTCGTGCAAAATAGAGTGAGAGTGCGACGAGCAACAATACTATTTGGCTTACTTGGAGGCGACAACTGACATAAACCTGTACAACCTTAGCAGCAGCGCTCATCGAACTCAATCAACTTGTCCCTCGGTATGAATTCAAGGTTTGACTTTTGACATCAAGTCCCATTTCCTTGCTTTGGTCTTAGAGTCCGACCCAACCCAATGGTACAAAAGTACTTCAAAATTATCGTAGTACAGGTTTTTGGTTCACATATGTGAGCGGTTAAAGTTTTGAAAACTCAATCAATTCTCAGGCTCAGTCTTTGCATCGCAATCACATTAGAAAAACTCTAGTGAAGACTAGACGCGGCTCAAACTCGTCAAAAGCCAAAAATATTTATGAGCTCGAGAAGTAAAATATTTACTGAATAATTTCTGTTTCTACTGCAAACACTGGTTGTTTCGCAAAATGTAAGAGTTGAAAGTAGAGCGTGAATGCCCACCCTTTAATTAAAAAAAGATACTGACGTATGGCTGACTATGATGTCACTTCCATAATTTGAAAGCGCTCTTTGCAGAGCTGACAATCGTGCGAAGAATTGAGTACACGCCTACTTTGGATTGCCATCTGCGAACCACTCGTCTTTTTAATTCATTCCAGGATTTAATGCGCTTTCTCCCTTTGCCAGGAAACTTTCTGTCAAGTATTCCTTTCAAACTGACAAGTCGTCGTCTCCGTCCGTCTGCGACAATCTCCAACCTTTGTCATTCTCTTATATTTATTTTAAGGCCCAATGACGTCGTCACTCGAACCTTTCTCAATTGTCGTCCGTCCAACTCTACTCATCTAATAAAAGGATTCTTCTTCGCATCACTTTCAGTTTCCCTAAAAAGTCCATCTTGGTGAAAGCAAAGAACAGTTGTGGAGGAAAAAGGAAATCTTCATACAATATGAACACGGACAGAGTTCCGCAGAATTGGGCATCCCTTCATCATACTATGCTCCTCTCAGAGAACAGTGTCAAAGTTTTTGAACAAATCACACGGATTTAGAAAGTTTTGATGTTATGCAAGAAGTATTATTAGGATATTTGAACCGAGTGAGTCAAGTGAGGAAAGACGAAAGGACGAAATTTTAGAGGAAATTGTAATCGTAGATGAAAGCGTAAGGGCTTTTTGAAGTTGGTCGTACTTGTGGGACGCGTAGTACTAGAGCAGCGCGTAGTAGTAGCGACAGAGAGTACAGTAAAAGCAGAAGAGATGAATTCGAAACCAGAAATACCTGTGGTTAGAAGCACGTGTCTTTGGCTTCTTTTGTGTCCGAGCACTGTGAACTGTGGGAGTTGAATTTGTGCCATTCCAATGGAATTTGACCCGTCAGCCCATCGGTACTCTATGTCCCGCATTGTGTACCCGACTAATGTTACAACATGAATTATCCACAGCCTCACCACTTAAGCAATTTCTCAATAACAAACAACAAGACGAAGATCAAAATGCAACACGACGTCAGTACGTACGTACATCAAAATTCTCACACTTGTGTAAAACATCCGCCACTCACTACTACAAGTACAAAGAGTACAAACAAACGTACGTACTGCATACGTACTACAAACCACAACATTAACAAATAAAAAAATAAATAAAAAAATGCGTGCGTGCTTGCTTGCTCCGCACACTACATATGTAGAACTTTATGGACTGGAATGTGAAGAAGGAAGACTCTCAGGTCGTCATGCCTGAGGAGAAAGTCCCACTCCCATCCCACACGCATGATGAGCAGTAGTTGTTGGGTCGAAAGAAGAAAGAAAGAAGTAGGAATGGTATTTTAATAGAAAGAAAGATTTTCAAAGCGGTTGGATGGAATGATTCAAAGTTAACCCAACAAATTGAAAGCGGGGGGTCTTGGATTTCATGTGGATTGATAAATAAAGCGATATATTCTAAGGCTGTACGTACACACACAAACAATATGCTGATATAAATAATAAATATAAATCATTTTGACCCCATTCTTCCGTCTCCGCCCGCCTCATAGCTTTTAGCTACAACAACAAATCCCAACAAAAATTAACTAAGCAAAGCAGGAGTAGAGAGTAGAGAGCTCAGAGGGAAAGTCGAGATTAAAGTCGTCGCACTGAGGTAAACTATTAAAAGTAAAGCAAAGGAGCCGCAACACAAACTTGTGTCATAAATCAAATCAGTGCACTCTCTGCTGCTTTTCAGTGCTTTCACTCCAGGGCTACGCAGAGGGAGAGAGATTTTGGAGTCCAAACAAACCGAGTGGAAGCAAGTTAAGTTTTTGGAGGTAGGCGCAGGAATGCATGGAGTGAGACACAGAATTGAGGATAAAGTGACAAATTAAGTGAAAGGTAAGTTTGGGCTGGAGCAAACAGGGAAGGAAGAATGGAGAGGAAGGCATGGAGTGGAGTGAGCGGAAATGAGAGACAACCTTATGAAAGAAGGTGTGAAAGTTAAAACTCCTTAATTTGACAAAAAGTTTTGACTTTTCTCAATCAAATTTGACTAAACTTTTTTTTTTACCTCTTCCTTGTCAAGTGAAAGCCAACCGAGGAGGGTCTGGCTGAAGTGAGCGAGACTTTGGTTGGTGGCTGGCTGGCTGTTCTGGACTTTCATTTAATGAAATGGAATGACAAGGCAAGGCAAGACGGCAAGAGCGGAGAAATCTCAATCTCTTCCACTCAACTCTTTAAGACGGAGGAGACGAAGAAGGAGGAGGAATGAATAATATAAAAGCGACAGATTTTTGCAAGGAAGCGGAAGGGAAACTTGGTTGGGCTATGAGAGACTTGAGCTTATGTTTATACACTTTTGAGAGAACTCAGTTCACTTGCGCCCAGCCCAGCCTGTCCGCCCGCTCTACATACCATGCAAGCGTGCATGCTTCGTGTAGACGATATCCAGTTTTTAGGCTACCCGGAGAAAGATTAATTAATGAATAGGAAAAGTGTCACGTTCGAATGCCTCTCTGCCTTGCTGTGATGTGACTCATGAGACTTTTTCTAATACTTTGAGCAAGCCTTCTATTCCTTCTCCCGTCCTGTCAACCAAGAAAAAATTCACCCGCGCGTTGTCCCATCCACCACCAAAAATATTCTATCGTTCCAAATTTTATTCGCACAACTTATTCCCTCCCGTGGATGCGGACGTTTCCTATACCTGCCTTTGACTACCTACCTCCCACCTACAAATTGTACTACAATCGAACAAATATATCAAGATTAATTTGCTTTCATTTCTCATTCACTCGACCGACTGAGTGACTGAGTGAGTGTGCTTTGAAAGACCGAGACCCCAAGGCAGAACAGCACAGGGCCGAAAACCGAGAGCAGAGCACAACGAAATTTGAGCCAAAACCTTTGCTTCATCCCACAAGAAATTATATCTGAATATTTTTCATCATGCACCACCAAATCCCGAATTCAGCTGAAGGTAAAAATGCAATATGAATATGAGTCTCTGAGGTACGGAATACACATGTTTGTTTGCCTATACACGTCAAGGCTAAAGGGATCTCGCTTACTTTATTTGCATATTTGCATTGAGATATTGATTTGGGAATCCTCCAATCCATTCTATGCAGTCTAGCTCTAGCCAAGTGCTGGAGGTTTCAGCTAGCTCTCTTCATATCTCTCTATCAGGTTTTCTAGAGGAAAGATGAGAGAGAGAGAGCCGTTGACTCTGCCCCAAAAACTTTGTTCAAAAATGGAAAGGAAGAGCGAGCAGCCGAAAAAAAATATGTAGAAAGGTAGTGCGTAGTGATTTGACTTGGGCAACCACTTCACATTCATTTTTCTTTCCTGGGCTGGCTGGCTAGAGGAGTCTTGTTCAAAAGTCGATCTCAGGAGAAGAATGTTTGTAACGAGTAGCAAACTTCTGGTTTGAATGAGGTAAGTAAAGAAGAGCTGGAGAGAGAGAGAGCTGCTTTTTCACAGCCTGACTTTCATAACGCTCCTGGCTTTCTCCTTTTTCCCAAAACTTTCTTCTCCTCCTTTCTATAAAATCATCTTGTTTGATAGGAACTTATGCTTAATTTGCTACATCCCTTTCTCAATGTGCCGCTTTTTCATCCTTTTCAACACCTTTTCTAAGGGATGGCCTTCCAACTTTAGCAAAAGTCTTGTTACTAACAACAGTTTGTATCTAAACGTCTAAATAATAAAAAAGAAATATTGGCAGCTCCAGCATGTAGGAAATAAGTGGCACAATTACACCACAATGCGGATGATTGGTTCCGGGATAACCAAGTTTTCGCCATTTCTCGATGAC
>JAQGCM010000710.1:0-21329 GCA_034699705.1 Hymenaphorura dentifera
GGAAGAATGGGAAGCCGGAAGTGGAGAGTTTGGTCATGCGCGAAGCGCATGTCCAAACTCAAAAATTCCACGGGCTTGTCCCACTGCTAGTCATCTATTATGGAAGAAAAGAATTCATTTTTAAAACTTCTGATTTGTTCAACAGTTTAACATTGCCATAGATGACAATCCTGATGTCCTCAAGCAAACGAAGCTTGCCTTCGGCACGAATTCCCTTCCAGACCCACCAATTCTGGTTGAGATTATTTTGAAGACTTCAGACTCAACCGAACTGACACTTGAAGTGTGGAGTTGTTCTTTTACCGAAGTCGGCAAAGAGCCGAATGTTCGAATACATTACACGGTTTACAATCGAATGACACATTTACTCAAATCTTTACTGACGACCTCAAGATCGTACCCAGCATATAAAATTTCCAGAATGAAAGGCGGCGACTACAGCATTGAATATAAAGTTTTTAGTGGGTGTGCTCAAGATCACTACAACAATTTAGGGAAGGAACTTCTGGTTGTACACCTGGGATCCGTTGGAACTCCTTATGGTACCATTCATGTAGAGTTAGCCTATAGAACCAAAATGGAACTGAGCTCCTATCGAAGTCCTGTCATTTACAAGGAGGATCATTTCGATATTACGGAGTGAGTTTTTTGAAAAGTACTAATGTTAAGTACCATTTCTTATACGCGTATTTCAAACTCCGAATTGTCACACTTCGTCCGAATGACAAAATTTAGAAGATGAGATCATAACATAAATTGAGGTGGTAGATCTCAGAGTAATGAATATCCATACAGCCGTGGCGGAAACGGGCAGAAACAAACGGCGAGATCGCCAACGACAATTCATAAATTCATTACTCTGAGTAGTAGAGAGTATTAATAAATGCATAATATTTTATTTTGTTGCCACTACCAGTTCAACGCACCACCAGCCAGATTCCGAGACTGCCAATCAAGTGCCGCAACCCCGAAGTCCAAATTATGTCAGAGTTCCAGCCTTCGTTGACCCAAAACCAGAGTTGGAGCGAGAATTTGATGAAAATGACATGCCGTTCGCTAATTTAATGCGAATGTCTCCTCCCCTACCAAAGCCTGTGGTTGAAAGAATTGAAAAAATGTCACCGCCACCACCTCATCACGAAATAGATTCTAGTTCCGGTGGGGAAGAACCCAATCATTTCGAATTCATCGATATTGTAAGAACACAAGTTTCAAAAATGTTAATTAAAAGAGTAGGCTTGAAGACTGGCAGGCAAACAGACAGGCTATGATGCTCTTGGTCGCATGAAATCCATCACTATATTTGTTTTATTTTGAATAATTCAGAGACCACCAGCATTCGCCGAAGATAATCCAGGATCTGACCCTGCCGCACTTTTTGCAAGCCTGAAGAATGCCCCTCCACTCATGAGCTTACCTAGGGTTGAGATCAGAGAAATTGACCGTCAAATGGAAATTTTCGAGGAGGACTTGGATGTTTTCGACGATTTCGTGCAAACACTTCGACTGGATTAGTTATTTTCATATTTCACCATTTCAATTTAAGTGCAAGCATTTTAACTGTGCATCATCGACGCTTTGTTTTAAAATAGTAATATTGGCGATAATTCGTGACTGACAACTGCAAAGTAAATTTGAAGAACTGCACATTTGCCAAAAAATTTTATTCGGTCAGATCCAGATATGAACCGAAGCAATAAATAATAATTATTATTATTACAACAAATACTAATGTACATATATTATTTGTTCGCAATTTTGACATGTTTCTCTGCTCTCTTCGCAATTGGAAACAATGAATGGAAAATATAAAACACTCTCAACATTATATTTATTTAATCTTTAAGGACATGCAGAATTTTGACAAGTTCACATCATCTGCATCTTGTGGTTAACACTACCAGCATTTTATTGCAGCTTTCACTGCACGTGTAATAATTGCAAGCAATTAGGGATGATTGCCAAATCGCAAATATGCACAAATTACAATCAGCTGGTTGGGCCATTGAAGTGTGAGGAAATAAGGCGTGGGAACTTCGAGATCTTGTTGCAAAGGCAAATCTATTACGCAAGAAAGAAGGTTGAGTAAAATTTTGTGGTTGGACTTTCAGCTTTTGGAAGAGAATGTAGAGTAGAAGTAGAGGTCAAATTTTGTAATGTGCAAAGTGCTCCCATCATCTTGAGAAGAAAAGTTTTTAGATTATCGAAAAATCCATTGTTGAATTCAATGCAGGAATTTGAGATTGCAGTTTTCGAGTTCCGGTTCCGGTACCACCGATAAATCCGGGTTGGATTATTTTGATTTGAAGAATTCCACTCCAGCACCACCACCAAATTAAAAATGCTTAGTTGGTCTGATCTCCTCAGTAAGATCTTGTGTTTTTGTGGATTAATCGATTTATTAGCATTGTCCTGATTGATTCAGTTTCAAATTATGTAGCATATTTGGGAATTTTTTGGGTCGAGTTAGTCGAGTAGGTCGAGTAGCTTAAATTATTCAGAGGAGAGCATTTTCAATTCATAGGTTTTTGTGTGATTAATAATTTATTCATCTCCTTGGAGAATGCATTCGACATGGCTATTACGGTCGGGTCAAGTTATGCTTTGACAGTTAGACTGCTTGTTGCTGATTTTTCTGACTTCAGACTGTTCAGACCCAAAATTTTTCATCGATAGTTACAAAATTTTGCTCCTTGTTACTTAAAAATTATGACTACTAGTGCTTCATATTCGTATTGTTTTTTACTCGTAACAGGTGTGATTTTAATTCTTGCCTTCACATTCCTCTACAAATGCTTCAAGCATCTAATCGCTGGCTCAGGAAGGTTTCGTGTTGAATTTGATTGGAAAGAACCTGTTCGTGTTGGGAAAACAGTCAGTTTCCGAGTTTTGGTAGGTTTGGTCAAAATTAATATTTCAAAATGTGCATGCATTTGGAGGTCGATAGCTCATACATAAATCATGTCATGTATTTTTTTGGTTTCACATTAGGTTCGAAGAGATCAATCCACTGAGACCCAAGCTCGTCAACTGTTAGATGAAATCTTAGTACAAGTTACACAAAGTGGCGATGCTTTAAATATTTTGAAAGAAACAATAATCTCAGATACAGAATGTGTGCTAGTCGCTAAATTTTCGTGCAGAAGGGCTGGAAACTACAAAATTAGCGCTATAGTCGGAAATCAACACATTCCAGGCTGTCCAGTTTCCAAACAATTTCTGCCTGGACTGCTGGATGTAGAAAAGTCTATATTTTTACGGACTGGACACACAATTTATTGTACAACATACGAGAACAAATTTCTAGCCTTACAAGCTCGGGATCGATTTGACAACGTGTGCAGGTTCAATGATTTGGATTGGGCGGACTTTAAATTCATTGTAAACAGCGTGAGTACATGCAGAATATTAATTATTCCAATTTCTCAACATTTATTTTATGCTATTCTAATGTGTATGGATTTTTTATATTTATTAGTCGGAAAGCTTGGAGCCTATTGATTCAACACTTTACTCATACCATTTTTACCCATCAGGGGAAAGAGTCGGATTGAAAGCAACGATAAACTTATACGGCATTTTTGAATGTCATGTTACTTACAAAGATCAACACATTCCACAAGGAGTCTTTACACTAGTCGCTATTACAAATGCAGAAAGAGTTTTGCTTCAAAATACTCTCAGCAATAATCCTGGCTGGACATATCATGAGGCTAAGCTGTTGTCAGTGGGCGATGAAATTAAACAGAAACTGAAAACTGTTTATGTCTACGTGGCCCCAAAGCAGCTATTTATCCGAGACTATGTTCTTCGTATATTCCCCAAGCGTGTGGGTACTTTTAGAATTTCACATTCCACAAAAGTGAGTACAAAGTTAAATTATTAACACATCAACCCGCAAGGGCTCGGCACAGCTTGTATTGACTTTTTGTTATTATTTAGGTCGAACTCCAATTTTCAAACTCAAAGGATCGGACGTACACCTATGCCGTGTACGATGGGATTCAGCCACGAGTGACAATTGAAATGGACGAAACCAGTGCTAGAATTGTTCTCGCGATGTTTTCTCATTTTTTACAACGACGAATGGGTAAGGACATGAAATAAGCCGTTAGCCAACATGTACAGATGTAAAATACAAATTAGCTGGACTTCAATTTGAATCAAAATTACTAGGTGGTTCAGAAACATTCGCAACGAAGCAAAAATATTTTTATGAAGAGCTTAGAGGATCAAAAGGTGAAATGAGAGTCTCACTAACCCTGTTGACGATTTCAAGGAGGAATCTCATTGAATCGGTAAGACTGGGTTGGTTCCTTCTTACCGTCTTCGGTCTTCTTAGATAGAAATTCGGAATATCTGAAAATAATATTTTGTGGAAAAGATAATATGCTTACATTGCGCATTGGCTTTTCTGCTTAGACATTGAACAAAACGAAGCATTTTAGTGGAAAAGACTGGTGCAAAAATTTCAAGATACATTTCGATGGCGAAGAAGGTTAGAAAGATGAAAGACAAAGTTTATTCCATCACTCAGTTGACTCACAAGTTAGCTAGATGTAATTTTATTATATTAATGTGCTTCATTGTAATGTAGGCATCGACGCTGGAGGTTTGCGCAGGGAATGGTTAGACATGCTATGCAAACAACTGTTTAAAAACTCAGAATCTGGACTATTCTCATCCCTTGGAAACTCTAGACTTGTTCACCCTAATACTTCACAGAAACGGGCCTCGATGTGGTCACTACAACATTATGATTTAGCAGGGAAAATAGTTGGAAAATGCTTGTTTGAAACTGCCGTAGGAGATTCCTGCAAACAAATGGTCAATGGGAAATTTAGTCGCTCGTTTTTAGCCCAAGTTTTAGGACTTCGACCAAATTACAAGGTTTGTACTACTAGTACTACTAGTATATTACTAGTGTAGTCTGTAGTGTCCAACACTTTAATTTAAAATTAATGATTTGGTGTGCTTGTATTCATTTATTGTGTATGGCTATTATAGCATTTCGAACAAGACGATCCAGAATTATTCATGGGGAAAATTAAATTCATCATGGAGTGTGAAGATGTGAATGCCTTAGATCTCAATTTTACAGAAGAAGAGTACAGTACAGAAGGAAAATTACTTAAGGTAATTTTGCTAATATTGAATAGTTAAATCACAATCAAATGGTATCCCAATTTTATGTCACAATTATTTGGCCTAGGTCGTCGATTTGATTCCAAACGGATCGAATATTACTGTCACGAACGACAATAGAGAGGAATATTTGAATGCCATGGCCAACTATCGACTCCGAAGTAGAGTTACCAAAGAAATTGATAGCTTCTTGAAGGGAATCCACCAAATCGTCCCGGATGATCTTTTGAGCAACTTTGATGAGAATGAGCTGGAGGTACGGTAGAGTCACACCTAATATGTATGCCGTTCAACCTGGATTTGTAAGGATTTGGTGGATTTACAAAATGTTGAAATAATTTCCAGCTGCTCATGTGTGGGAAAAGTGAATTTGACGTCAAAGACTTGAAAGAGAATTCCATTGACTGGCACAGCCCATTTGATAGTCAGTACAAACGCGTTCTTGAATGGTTTTGGACAGCTTTATCCCATCTGAGTGATGACGAAAAAGCCAAACTTCTTCAGTTCACAACTGGAAGTTCCCTTCTACCGCACGGGGGATTTAAGGCACTCAATCCTAAGTTCAGTATCCGATTGAGCTCTTCTTTTGCCCAACTTCCAACCGCTCACACTTGTGTTAACCAAATCTGCCTTTCGGACAATTCCTCATTCGAAGAATTTGAGAAATGCTTAATTCTCGCTATCCACGAAGGAAATGAAGGTTTTGCATTCAAATGAGCAACGGAATTTGAGATTATCGCATTTTTTAAGACCGTATGCTTAAGATTGCCATACCGAATACATCAACTTAACCTCTGCCTCTAAAAATAATGCGATCAAATATTTTTCATTTGACTGATCCTTGTCGATATTTGTGCTGACGTACTTGTTTTGTTTGAAATGATCAAATTCAAAATTAAATATTTACTACTTTAAACAAAATCTAACCAATGCAATGCAGTCTCTAGATTGGATGTTGCGTACCATTCCGAACTAATTTTCAGATGCATTTAGTTGCTCTCATTCAATAGTAAATATTTAAAGTGGGGTAGAAATACAAGCACGAAAAATAACTTGCGGAGAAAAAACATTCGTTTTGCGTTCCACTGCTTCGATTAGTGTGGCAGGAAACTGCATTAAACGATTTATCTGAAGATATTCGAATTAGTGTATCTGAAGAGATGTAAGAGATGCAACTGAATAAAATTTTCCATTAGTTTCCACCTAAAATATGGAATGAACGTCATTAAATGAAAACATTGCAAATCTTAAATTGATTTGTCAAACGATTTAATGGAATGGAATGGCACAAAATGTTCTAAAAATCAAATGGTCGCCTGAATATAAGATATATTTTGATATTTGACTCTGGAGATTCAATTATCTAAAGTTAACAGTAGAAGAGAAGCAATCTCATAATTGCGTCGTCGACTTTGAATTTGAGTAAACTAATTAACGCAAAGTTGTTGAACATTGAATTAGAAAGATTCTCAAAGTCACAGTATTCGTCATTTGTATTTGACTACTTTTGAGGCCTAAAAGGATTTGCTTTCTAAACTCGATTAAGAATATTTCTGTGATTAATTTTCTGCTAGAATGCGTCTAGCAAATAAACTCCTTTTTTACAGAGCAAACACCTTAAAAGAGACTCAACAAAGGTCGTTTCAAGTGCTTCTAAACTTTTTTCAAATTCTGTTTTCTGCCTGGCTGCAGGAGAAAGCTTGAACGCTAATAAGACGAGACGACGAAACATGCAAACTCATACTCGTTCCTTCCAACTTTCTTTCTATTGACTTTTGACTTTCTTGCTCTCACTCTGCTTTGCTTTGGCTTAAGCCAAGACTTAACTTTTAAGACGATAAAAGTTGAATGAGTTGGATTATTGCAACTCTTCCTAAGCTAGGCTTGACCCGTAAGCATTTAGACTACTAGGCTTTCCCTTTCTAAGCTTGACTTTCCCCGTTCCCCCCGTTGTTTTCTCGTCCTTTCTTCTTCTTCAGTTTACAAACAAAGTGTAAAAGTCTTTGTAATATTCAGAACAAACTTGACTACTCAATTAGACTGACTTTTATCTCTTATTTTCTCCAAGTCAGTCAGAATTAAAGCTAGAATGAAAATGAAATTTTTTAATTAAGCATATGTATTATAAGTATCAAGCTGCTTAGCACATCTTGAAACAGTTTTGCCAATTCCAAAGGGCGACGAAGCGAAGAAGCGATGCGCATATTTTAATTGGAATTGTGTCTCGTCGTTAATTAAGAGCGAGGGAGGTTCACTTTCTACTATATTTTGGCTCAAGACATTGCCAATTAAATACACACCTGTGGTTCCTGCGGATTTTGGTGCTCTCGACTCTCGACTGTATTAATTACTTTTCTAAGGGAAGGAGGAGTAAAGAATGACTCAATTCAAGTTCCGTCTGACTGAATTTTCTACCACCAGACGACTCGTTCATTCTTGAGAATTGAGATATTTGCGGTGAATGCATGAAGTGACGGGATCTACGAACTGCGACGATTCCAGAAATAGCGAATTTCCATTTCCTTAAAATCCAGGCCACTTCCTGCTCCTGCTCCAACCTATTCCAACCTTTTTCGCTATTCATTTGCAAATTAGGACTTGGATTGGAATTGACGGGGTATTTTGACAGGCTTTGAAACATCATAATGCAGATGTATTGTCCAACAATGAGGGCAAGTCAGCATCAGCTAGCGAGCTACCATTGATAGAAAAATGTTACAGATATTATCATAATAATGCTTTCGTGCAACAGCATTCACGTTCCGGTTTGGATTCAGTGTTCCGCTGTGGATTCTTCCACCTGCACGAAAGCGAGTAGAACTGGCGGAATATGGACGAAATTTGGACTTTGAAGAAATGGAAGGAACAAAATTTTTCCACAGGAACCAGCTATATATTAATAAATCTAGATTGGTTGATTGGAATCTGTATCCCGAATTAGTGCGTTTAATTAAATACAACCTAATAATACGTTTATGCATTCGTAGAAGACACGCACTGCCGTCACTGCACTGCAATACTCAAGGTAGAGAACGCTGAATTATATTCCTAAACAATCTCGAATTTCGAAATATTTCATCCAGTAGTTTTCGGATGTGGTAACAACCTGTAAGCACATGTGTAAACGTTTCCGTAAATTACGATGAGTTACAAAATACACTCTGACTTATGGAATGAATTTCGTAATGTTCCGTAATATCTGGTAATTTTTTTAACTATTTGTAGTTTGCTCAGGCCTTATGTATTGGTTACATAGTTCACCTCCAAAAGTCGAAGGCGAAGGTGGAAGCGCAAGTGTATTAAGGATGAACTATTATGCGAGTTGCTAGAAATTTGAATTTCCATTAGATCATAACCGATACCGGGTGGAAAATGAAATGTTTTAAACTGGATTAAACTGGAAGCCCTAAGATTAGCTACAAACTGTGGAAGGTTTAATTTTCCAGAACATTACGTTCACTCTCTTCCATTTTTTTCCACTGCCCGGAAGAAATTAATTTCGTCCGGAAGAAACAGAACACTTCAAGTTCAATTTGTTTGCTAATAATCTGAAGTTTGGTGATAATTCAACCTGATTTTTTGTTTCTATTTTGTGGAGTTGAAGTTTCCAAATTCTGCACCGAGTACGCATTCTTTGAAAACTTGCAATAGAATATTGTTAATTCTTATCTCTTGGAAGCAAGTTTGGTTGACAACGTACCTCGAAGATAATGCAACCAAATCGGCTGCAGGCTGGACTTGACATCATATAGATAGTTTTCTTTTCAGGTGATACAAAAATTTAAAATCAAATTACAGCAGTGCAAAAATGAAATGGAGGAGCGAAAGCCATTCGTTTCCTTTCAGCCAAGGGACCGGAGCAAAATTTATGATAATTTATTCGTTCCTAGTATCCTTCTACCGAACTAGTGCATAACTGCATCAAAGAGCTTGTTTACTTGGCAATTGAATTACCGAGAAGATTATAGTTGAGGATTGCTGTTGGAAATCTTTCGCTTGTTTGGTTTCTAGGTTTTTTCTATTGAAAGATCTTTCTTCTTGTCGCTAGTTTGTGACCTTCAAAAGCTTCAAAGAACAACAAAAACTTCAAAGATTTCGAACTGAAAAAATGTACTGTACTTCTTCGAATGCTATTTCGAGTTCAACAGTATGTTGTTGGATTTTTCGATTTTAGGGAGAAGAGACAAAATTGAAATGAAAACTGACTTAAAGGGTGAACAAGTGCATTCATCTTCGTAATTCGTTAATTTAATCCTTCCAGAGGGATGCATTATGTTTGCAAGCTATTCGCAAATTGAATTCTGCGAGTCCCGGAATTGAGTAGACGGATGAAGCAATGTGTTAGACATTCAGAATCCAACCCATTTTCCTCCAGATACTAAGCGCTTGAAAAATTGCATCGATTCAATTCTGCAGCGCACATCCTTCTTGTAAGATGTGGAAAATTTACGTCCTCGAAGAGTACGTGTTCCTCTGCTTAATGCAAGAAATGCTAAAACTAAATTAATTTTTTTTATAATTCTCGTGGTAACATAGCAAAATTGCAAATGCAGAAAATTTTTTGCAGAGCTTTAGCTTTATGTTCTTATGGTTTTGGGGTGAACACTTCAACATTGCGCATCGCCTGTTTAGAGGAGCATTATCTTGCGTATGTTTTCTAGACTTGTCGCTCAAAAGCAATCACCTAGGTGGAATCGACTTTTGCAAAATACTCATTTTCGACTTTTGCAAAATACTCATTTTCGACTTTTGCACTTTGCAATATATCCGTTTCCGAATTTTGCCAGTCGATTCGACATGAGCATTCTTTGACACTACACAAATCTAATTCACTCTTCTGGATTTGAATCACTCCAAATGAATCCCCCCAACTGGGTTTCCAGAACGCAATTTCTGGTTAAAGTCGTCTCTTAGAAAGACCGACAAAGCCGCCAAGCACAAAGCAAAGGAATCCAACAGGCTCTTCAAATTAATGAGGGAGCAATCACTTCCTATTGTGCAAAGGACAAAGAGAGAAACTATAAGATCCGTCATATGAATAGAAATTTCTAAAGTGCAAATCCAAAATAATATTATGAAATGTCTGGTTTGTTCACACAAGTGTTTGGAAGCCTCTTTAGAATTCCAGGACAGTCAAATCAGCTGTTCTGCTCTGTGCTGTTCCTTCTACGATTCCAAAATCCAAAGGGAAATGAACTCCAAGCACACTTCAAGCTCAAGCTTTCACTCCATCCAGGATTCCCAGCTCCATGCAGCCACAGCCAACCCAGCACTTGATGCCTCGCTAAAAGTTATGGAAATTGAAGTGGATGAAAGCCCACAGATGTAAAGAACGAGAGCACACTAAACAGACAAATGAAGAGAAATTAATTAACCGAAACACAAATACGAGTCTCATCCAACTAGCCAAAATTTGTCTTTAATTAAACTAAATTCATTTGCATTGAGCTCAACAATTTTCAAGGTAAATTATAGTAGCTCGCAAATGCAGTTTTCAGAGTAAATCCAAAAGAAAACGCTGAAGAATTTTGTTCGTGACTTGAAAATAAATGCTTTAGCACACAATAGAATCTAGCTGCTTTCCAATTTATCAGACAAAATAACTCGGGTCTGGTCTGGACTCTCTTCTCTTCGGTTGACAAAGTCAACTGCTGTCAGCAGTCTATATTTGCAGAACTTTCAACGCATTTTCGTACATTTTCTATTTTGCTGCGGTTACACAATTTGTGAGTGCTTTCCTGAAGTAACTCCATTAATTTTTAAGTATTTGTCTCTTAGAATTCCAGTTTGTTCTTGGGCTATATTTCAAGGTCAATAATACTGGCCAATTCACCTACGCACATGGAGATCGAAAATGTTACAAAGTCGCTAACTTTCCCTTTCTTGCTTTCTCCAAAGTTTGAGCCTGTTTCAAATTGTTACCCATTAAGGAAACGTGAAAACTGAGGCGTAAAGCGTAATGAAAATCTCCCAAGTATACAACGGCACAGCTTTGTCCATTTTTCAACTACTGTTTCTCAGATCGACTGTATAGAATGGTTTGGCAAACATTATATATTATTCACAATGAAACGCCAACGCTTTCATTCAAAGAACTGCATGCATACGTGTTTTGTTCCTGCGAAACAGGATATGACAAGGACAAAGAAACGGCAAAGTTATTTTTGGACTAAACTTGCCATAATTTATAAGTTTTCAAAAGGTAGGCAAACAGGAGAAACTAAACTAGTCAGCCGGGTTCGTTCCTTCGTCTTTCTTTTTGTATGCTTTTCATCAAAAAGAATATCAGTTTTGAAAGTAATTTGAAAGACAGCTTTCATCATAGGTAGACGAGTGACAAGTGAAGAAACAAAGTTTTTTAGTTTTCATCTTTTCCCTGGATAAAGTCTTTAAAAAGAGCCAAGATATCGGTTGTGCCGTTCCTTCTTAGCTTGTAAAGACAAGTCAATTCTTCCAGGTAGTTGCTTAGCAAAAATTTACAATGTAAATGATTTATATATTCTCCCGGAGAAAAACCTGGCCGGAAGATGCAATGTGGATGTGATGCCTTCTTTTTTTGCGTCACATTAGCTAAGTTCCCGTGACAAATTGTAGCACTCAATTTCCTGTTTCCGTCCTTTCAGCAAAGTTCTACTGCGTACGTACGCCTTGAGTAAGTAAACGACACATCTTATTGTGAAGATGTCGTTAGACTTTTTCATCTCATCGCATGTGTTGTGTATCACATCCCATTGTATGCTGAGACGTACTTGTTCTTTTTATAAGTGTTGAGAGTAAGTAAGTAAAGTAAAAAACGTCTAATACAAAATTGAATCATTTTCTCCTTGAAAGGTTCCTAATGATGTTGGGCGAGAGGAAGCGAGAATTTATTTTACTTTTGTGAAAAAGTTGCTTTTTCAGATGAGTACATCTTGAGATCTGAGTGTGCTTAGAAAAGTTGGTTTTATGGTTAGTTTAAATCATTTAAAAAAATTCTCTGCTACGCAAAGTTCACAAAGTTTTGATGGTTCACCAAACCACTAACCACAAGTAAAAAAAGTTTTCTTTGAGATCCAACGATCCGTGCTCAATTTCCAATCCTTCAAGATTGGATATTCACAATTTGCAGAGAGCAAATAAGCGATTAGAAGCTCGCCATTTTGTTGCGACGAAGTATTAATAATTGCGCCACATTTACAGCATATTTTTTGCAGTCTCGTACAAAATCATTGCCAAAACTCAAATGAGTTTCCCAAATATGTCGAGTTACGTGTGACCTATATTCCAGAAACTCTTTAAATGTTATTCATTCATTGCTACGTTGCTTTCATGTCAAAGTCGAACACAGCCAGCCGTATGTTTCTCCAAGTTACACTCAAATTCTAATTTTCTTATGTAAATTTCATAATATCCGATCAAGAATTTGTAGATCTTCCCAAGACAAGTGGATTGAACTCTACTTTCCTTCCACCCAGAAGATAGTACGTAACATAGTAGTACGTTTAGGAAAAGTTGAGAAAATGTAAGTATGCTGCTTTTTACTATGTTGAGAAAAAGTCAGAGTCGTAGTTCACGCATATACCAGCATGCATGTACAATGCGCGACGCTCGGATCGGCGGCAACCAGATATCTCTCCAGTAGCAGTGGATTTGGTGCTGGAAGGAGAAAACGCAATTCTTCATGGAAAGAAAGTTTCAGTTCAAGTTGAAATGAGGAGAAAGTAAGACGTTACTTGAGAGGTGCACTTCTTAAGTTTTGCCAAACTTTGTTTTTGCTTAACACTTACCAAACAATCAGCTAAGTTTGTTCAAGGGTGTATTATATTTTGTGGTTGTAGTAGTATTTCGTAATTGTTCAGCTGTTTTGAGCCCAAGTGACTGCGCTCTTAGATTATGTCTAATTTTTAAACACTCAGTTTGAAAACTTTTCTTCTGACCAACCACAACAAAAAGTAGCGTACTGGCTCAGAGTCTATTAAGTTTCGACAATGTTTCTTTTGAAGAGTGAAAATGTTACGTTCGAGAACAGAAACCGTCGCTGAATTTCCTTCAGGTGATTTGATCTTGAACTTTTTTAATCATTTTGCTAGAACCGGCAAGATTTTAGTTTCTTTGGGAAGAAGTGTAAATCGTACATCAAAGCATGTCAAAGCGATTTGTTATTGGCAAGGTTCAAAGAAAATGTTTGATAGAAAATTTTCTGCAATTGAAAGTTTCAAGGAATGGCAGGGTATAATTTCTAAAGTAGCAAGGGGGCGTACTTGGCAAATAATTTTTCAAGGTGATCCTACTAAAAGTATATAAAATGTTCTTGGAACTTTTTAATATCAGGGGCTAGCCCCATTGCATTGCATTGTTTCTATACAACTACAGCCGGTATCCCTTCTTCCGAAAGAAAAAATCGCCCAGAAACCAGAACACAAACAATTTTAAGCTCGGTCAATTTGCCGAGTAAAAAATGTATGAATTTTTACTTGTTTCCAAACTGACTGAAAGGTAGTGAATTAGATTAGTTCAACCACTTTCACCAATTACAACTTGAAAGAACGTTGTGCATGTGCAATTATTGGAACCCTAATCAGAAAACGCACATTTCCAGCTGGAACTATACATTTTTACGACCATTCCTAGTTTACTGGTGGCCATAAAATTCTCTAAAATTTGTGCTTAAGTTAGCACATGCAATACGATCGTGACCTTTCATTCTTTATCAAAGTAGGCTTTAAGTTAATTCCTTCGCACATAAATCGCTGTCAATTCAAGTTTGAGGATATTGTGATAGACATTCCGAATTATTCAATGAAATAGATTTAGTTTGCCAAAGCATTTTGTGTGTGAATTATTTTGACTTCCTGCAGTTAAACAGGAATAAGAAGTGCATTTCTAAAACCGTGAGTTTCATTTGACAAGCTTGAAACATTCAACCATTCTCAAAGCAAATAGATTGCTGATTGCAAAACGAATTCATAATTCAGATCTACAAGGTACAGTAAGTATACTGAGTTCTCTATTGTACTAGCTCTGACCCAGAATTTGTTGAATTCCCGCATTTCCTGCAGTAAGGATTGCAATTATTATTAGTGTCACTAAAATCCCAATGTTTAATTATACGGGCTGACCAAAAGTATACGGTGTTTCGAAATATATTTAGTCTGGTTTGCATATCCATGTGTTTTAGATAGGCAGTTCATTTAGTACAAGCCGTTCCCTTCCGTCCAATTCTTTAAGCCAAAAAAAATTAATATGACGCTTCAAAATTAGCTTAGATTTTTGAATTGGATAACACAAAACATTAGTTGTTCGTACTACTCGGTTGCTTTTGGCCCACGTTGTAGCTCCAACGCTCAGCTTTGAAATGTTGAAACAAATCAATAGCCCAAATTAAAAGTAAAACATGACTGATAGTCAAGATTAGGAGTAGTTTGAGTACTCAAGTTTCATCTAATTTTACACAACACATTTCTCATTGATATCGATTAGTAAAAGTAGACATATCTTAACTTTCCGAATAGTCTTTGAAAGTTAGAGGTGGCCGGTAGTACATTATGCGATTACACATAAACAAGACCAAAATTACCAAGTTCTATTTTATGGCTCAACTTTAAATGTCTAATGAGGTATCCGTAATGAATGTTGACTGTATTCTCCCTTTCCACTTTGCTTGATTAGTGCTGGCAATTTTAAACTAATGCGATGGATACGGTTCCCGTCATTTTCAATTCTACTTTGACTTCGATCGTATGAAAAGCTTGCATGTTTTTTTTGCAAAGAAAAGAAGTGAACAGAATACCTCCTTGTTTGCTAGTCAACTTTTGAATGTCACGTCAACTGACAAGGCTTCCACTCATCTATCATCACAGTTTTTGATAATGTCGGGTAGTGCAAGACCTACCCACCTAACGACGGTAAGCCGATCTGACCGATCATTTTACATCGGGGTGCCCTTGAGGATCAACTTTTAGATACACATTTCTCTTGATAGATTTTATGTGAGACTAGAACGAAAAGTGAAGACGAGGTAGACTTCTTGCTCAAGGCCCAAAAGCCAGTATTTAAGTGATTGATTCGATAATCGCTTTGTTTTCTGAATATCTCATGAGATGAGACTTCCAAATCCGAAACCGAATCGGTGGGCAAACAAGGCTATGAAAAACGGGTAGTTCAATATTTTGTTACGACCTTTTGGCCTTGCCATCGCTCATTCCAATTATGTTCAAGCTTGGAAACAAGCTGCTGCAAAATATTTTATTCAACTGGAACTGTTGAATTCGCAATCACCTTCTTAATGCTTTTCAGAAGGCAGGCATAGGACCGAACCGAATCCGCCTATAAATTTCAATGTCAAACCTTGTAAACTATGAAGGTAGTATAAATCAATCAATTAGAGATATCAGGTCTCATTTTTGGTGGAAGGAAACCAGAAACATTCATCTTTTTGTGCAAATTCGGAACATGCGGTTTTGACATAAACCGTAATCGTAAACCTGCATATTTTATGCAAACTTGCATTGCAGTCCAGGTATATTGAATGGAATGGAATGCAAAATTCCCAGATTCTGTGCCACGCGCATATAAAGTTGGAAGGAAGTTGACATCCGTTTCCTAACTTGCATATGTAGTTTTCGCAATAAATTTTATGCGAACCTTCTCTCCGATCCAATTCCTCAATAAATTACGAAAGAAAAGTTGGAACAAGAAAATAATTCAATTGTAAATTTGCCTTTTACTTCACTGTTCAACTCCAAAAGATCAATATTGGATCTAATTTATAACATGAGGATACACACACAGGCAGAGGGAAGAGACGCAAGAGAGAGAGCGAGAGAACATTCATACGTGTATTTAGTAGAAATTTGGAGGCAGGCAGATGGGATAAAGCAATTTGCTCAAAGCGGAAATGTGAAATTGATTGCGTGCCCCAATTTGTCATCCCAACTTTGTTTATTGAGTGGAGTTCTCAAAATTTATGCGTGCTTGAAGAAATTTTCTCAGAAGAATTACCTAATTTATAATTGAAACGTAAAACCAACGAAAAGAATCATTTCACAATTCACAGTGCGGAGAGAAAACTTTTGAAGATGTGCACAGAGAGGAGTTGAAGTGGGACGCACTTTTTCTTTGTTCCTCGTATTCGTGCTTAAATGTAATAATGATTTCGTTAGTATAAATAGAGAACTTGGGTAGCAAATTGTTAGGAAAAGTACTTGAGCTCTTTCCTCTCGAAAAAAACGTCAATCGTTAGTGGGCTAGGAATTGGAATAAACAACGAAAGTTCGGGCCATTATTTATATGAAATTACGCGAGGGCGAACCAAGTCTAAATAATAATTCGGCGTATTCGACGATGCTGAACCTGGAGTCTGAACCAATTTTTCAGGTCATGAAGCCAGGAGCAGCGTTAACTTATAATGCATTGACTAATTTGACAAATATTCTGCAGACAATTCGATTGGTGAACATGGAGAATTTGTCGTCATCTCATCGAGGCTCTATCGATTTGACTGACTCTGCGTCATCCACTTCAAGAAGTCGTTATTATGAATCAGGTGAAAAGGTGACGGTGAGTGGTGCTCCTTCAAAATCCTTCCTAGTCATTTGACTTGCAATAATGAGTTTGATCGAATAAAAAATGTCGCATGTGAATTTTGTAGCTTGATGAACTATAGGCACTAACTTCATTGGAATAAAAGTACATTATAGAGATGGAAGTGGTAATTTGTCTCAATTTTCCAGGGTGGTTCCTCTGACTTGTTTGAGCTTTTGGAGAAATTGCAAAATAATCGCCTGGATGAACAGCGCTGTGCTCTCCCAGCATTCTTCCATGAGGTTAGCCAAAATGCTCAACCAATTTTGCTCAGTTTTAGTTTGAGTCTGTGTCTGAGTCCAATGTTTTCATAGGTATAAAGACATTGTCTACCAAAAATATTTTGGTCGAATAGCCATATTAGCCAATTCCCGAACTGTAAGCTGTGCGCTGTGCAGGTATGTGATTCAAGTTAGGCCAACGGCTAGTGATGTTTGGAATTCCAAATAGTCTCTCAACCTACACGCGCCATGTGCTCCGTTCTCTCATGATAAATAATTCAATAAAAACTCTCTTTGATGAGAGGAGAGAATGTCGTTTTAAGTCAACAAAATCTATTTCATGTTGTCATTCCACAGACAGACAGACAGACCTACGTAAAAAATCTGCTCTGATCTCAAACACTCATGTAGAAATATTTTCGCAAAGACTAAAAAAAATATTCGCGACTAGGTAACAGAGGTTGCTTTCCTTTGCTTGGGGACTGAAAACTACATGCGATTTAATATCACAGACTTCCATAAAAGATAAAACAGAACGTAGTACCCATGATATCCACGCAGGCATTGGTAAACACAATGCGTTTTTATAACTTTGCTTTTGCTTAAACACAAAAATCTGGTTCAAATTCCGATCAAAATTACTTGGGTCTCGCTCCTTATATTTCAAATAGTTGGTAGGTCGTATTGCACGTTGATCGGGGTGGATCACAAAAGCAAGGGCGTTTCCAAATAAATTTTTATATTAATTATGATTAATTAATATAATTAGTTAACTTGTGTCAAATTTGAAACGTGACAGATTTTTAGCCAGTCATTTTTATCCTAAGATTTTAGTTTTTTCTACAAATTTTCGAGTCGCAATTTCAAAGCATGACACCGCACCGCTAGGATTCTCATTTCATAATGATCTCTAAAGTGGTAATTTTAAAAAGGTAGCGACGCTTCAGGCACAACTATAACTACGCAAGTGCTTCGGACACATTGTTGGAACGTTGGAAGAAATGACTTGTCAAAATTCAAAGAAAAGTTTCACAAAATGAAGATTACTTTTGCCTCGCCCTATCTATCTCTTTTTATCAGATTCCCTGGCTACATAATAAGCATTTGAACGTGTGTAAGCTACGCGTGAGAGCTAAAATTTGCCTGCTCCAGTCACCTCCTCTCATCTTAAGTTGATTGAGAAAATAGCACTGCTGTAATCCAATAATGCACAAGTATAGTCCTTCCTTACAAATATATATTTTCTGAGCCGTGGCTTTCTCCAGACGCTGCTGCCTGACTTCTTGCTTGCCTTTGCCTAGCATGGAATAATCGATAGGGGCTTAATGAGAAATGCCATTGGTCCTTAAATTAATCAGTAATTCTAATTTTCTCCCTTGATGCTTCACATCAAATGCCAAACTTGTTTTTCTCACAACACGCTACTCACTCAGGTTAAATGAACTCGGAAACAAACCTTGCATGTCTTTCAAGGCTGCACGAATCACCTGCTAAACCGATCCTCCGATACTGGATACTACTGAAACTCCCACCGCCACCGAATTCTTTAATTGGTGCACCAAATTCATTCATTAGTGGCATTCTGGAACCTACCTTTTCATTGAAGGTCATCATTCTAAAATTACCTGAGCAAAGGAGTCAGTCAAAGCTTGGAAGTGGAGGCCGAACTTTAATTAACACGTATCACGTGTTAATTTGATCAGTCCTTGATGTAAATTAAGGAAATTTGAGTAAAATCTAAACATCACATGCATGCACATCGAACGACATTAGATCTCAAAATGGGAGAAATCTGATATTTCCAGCAGTCATGTCGCTTCTTTGGGCGAAACTTTGATCTCCATTTTCTCCATCCAATAAATCTGGAAGAGAAGTTATGAGCAAAGTTTGAATGATAATAAATTTCAATTGCTAACTTTGACGTTTAGTAAAGTCAGCAGACTCGAGCTGCAGATTTGAATTATTTATATTTCCAACTTTCGCATGACGAGACGAGTTCAACTGAACATATATAGCCAATAGCCATAGCTCATCTGCGCGACCTTATTTGGGGTCGGCCAGATTTGCACTCACTTGATGAACAACTGAAATATTGAAATCGTCAAAATTCTAATTTTGCCGAACTCTGGTACAATATAACGAGCTCCATTTCTGTGAAAAAATTAATATGATTAAGGTCAGAGTTGCGTGAATGTTCTCACAATTTAATTAATACTGCTTATTATAAACCAGTTTAGTGAAGGCCGTATCTGGTAAAGTAAATGTATAAGTTTGCATGCAGTATACTACGAGTAAAACGGTGGTAGCTGACTTTTCAATATATTAATCAAATTAATTCACGTCCAATGATAGGCAACAGTTTTTTTCTGAGTTTGCAATTTTCAGGTTATCACATTTGGATTTAGATTATGATCAAATGGATTTTCTATTTAGATAGTGAAAAATACATAGGTTGGGAAGTTTTTGTCTCTAAATATGACAAGTCGTCAGAGGACAATTCTAATAAACGAAGTCGGATGTAGGCAGAGATTCTTCTGAACCTTCGATTACTATACTAACTAGTTTGTTTTCTTTGTTAATTTCGTGCTAGCCAAACGGAGAGTACGAGAACAACAAATCTTCCGAAACATCCCAGTTTACGTCCAACTCAGACTCTATTTCTTCATCTACCTCTTCTTCTATTCCACTACCTTCAAAGGTATTGGTTTTGTCTAAATGTTTCCTGTTTTTTTTAAATTAGCAAAAAACGCGTTTTAATTATCCATGCCAAGTCAAGTATACATTTGTTCAAACCCGAAATCAACCAAATCTGAAAATCTTCTAACTTGTAGGAACTTTTGCAAGAAATTCTGAATGGGTCAAAACCATATCCGATGGTTGCTATTCCTCGCCAAGGTGGCTATTGGGAAGAAGCACCAAATTCCTCGGCCACTAACAATCTTTTATCACTTTGGCAAAGCCAAAGTCATAGCCAAGTCAGCTCCAACTCTTTGCCATTCATGCAGAAAGCAATCATTGATCAAGATGAAACGGCTGTGGCGTACAGAACATATTTTGCTGGGAAGGTAAGCAAATCATTCATGCATTTGGCATTCGAGTTCACCCCGAACTCGGATACATTACGACAGACGGTTTGGACTCAGGCCAGGGCAAGACTAGGCCATCATCCATTAGTCTTTTGCCTTTTGCCCGCTGAGCTGACGACGTTGACTCTCAGAATATTTCGAATAATAGAGTCGATTTGACAGGAGAACATGCCTCCGGAGGGCTAGAAGGTCAGCTCAGCATATTCCATCAAATATTTCTTCGATTGTGTTCCCATCAAATATTCCCTGGATACACTCACATCCACGTATGTCTACGTAGAGCTATTTTTGGATGTTTCAAAATGTATGAGGTAGGACAAGCTGGCAATTCGCCGTAACTGGGCTGAGAAAAGAATAAAATTTGGGTCACATTATTTAACGAATCTCCCAAAAGCACAACTCCCAAACTCAATTCAGCTGAAGTAATTTTTCTTAGCCATTCGATCAAATTTGAGCAGCTGATACTGATATTGCAAATTACAAGAATGTAGAACTATTTGATGGAGCAGGGCATAGTTTTGAGAATATTTTATGTTTGCTGGTGCTTCAGAGCAGACAATCGCCTTCGCTGACAACGACTACCTCGGAGTGTTTATTGTTTTTCTTTCAAGATACGACTCACATGTGCTCGCTTGCTGTAATCGACTTTCGCCGACTTTCACCTCTACATGTTGACGCATTCTTTTGTTTTGCTTACCCTTTCCGGGTATTTGGATTGGCTTTGAGAATTTCGCCTTTGACTTCATTCTTCGACTTGAGTAGCTATATTTTTATTATGTTGACTTAGCTTTCCTGCCAGCTCGACTACTCAGTTTCACACATTCTGAACGTTGCACCTTTCTGAACATTTGTAGGATTGTACCTTCACAAGAGATTACGTCAACAAGAATCGAGTGCAGAAATGACATAGACATTCAGGTTTTCATTTTGAACGAATCGAACCGAAATCATAATAAGTTTCCGCTTGTCTGGTTCATTTTGGATTTAGATAAACCAAATTTCGTTTTAATTTAGAAACGTGTCAAAGGTCTGATTGCAAAAGCACACTTGTGATCTTTTGGTAGGCGTTTGGCCTATATTGTCAAGTGAAAATCCAATAAACAAATGCGTGCTGGCTGGAGATAAGCTGCAGCACTAATGTCATTTTCTATTATTTGGGACGTTAAACATTGTACGTAATGTCGTATGTCGTAGGAAAATTTCCAGAGTCCAAGTTCACGAGCCTTGTTCATGAGCATGTCAGATTTTCCCTAATTTAATTAAGATAATATTTCTCTGTGACTCCAATGGAGCAATTTATTTCCTAGAGTCATTC
>JAQGCM010000711.1:0-21308 GCA_034699705.1 Hymenaphorura dentifera
TCTACTAAGGTTCTCAATCCTTCTACTCGGCCAGCCAGGGGGTTCATTTGAAAGATTCCGACATAATCTTTACTTGCATAGATAGTATTGTGGTCCACGGAGGAGTTTGTGAGATAATGTTTAGAGTATTAGAGAACATGGATAGCATAAACATTGTATTGTATTCAATTGGTGATGATGACAAATATGACGTGAAATGGTTAAGTAGATGGTAATTTTGAACAGTGGTCGTTCCTTTTGTTGCTACGTAGCTTAGACAGAGGCGAGGCAGGTAACGCGATACTATTCTCAATAATTCTCATAAGAAGGATTGTATAGTCTCGGGGCATCCTAACTTCCTGCCAACGTTTTCAAAAGTGTAATGTGGACTTGGACTGTATTGTGCAAAATATAAAGGTGAAATTGCAAGGACAATAAACTATGAGGAATCTAGGAGATGATAGCTAAACTTACTCCTTACTAATAATAGTATTGCTCCATTTAATAACAGTGTGGGGTGGCTTTTGCGTAGCGTGGCTGCAAAAATAATTCTTGATATTAACATTTATTTACTGCGAATTAATTGTACGTGGTTTGTTTTCCCACCCGTACAAGTAGTACAATTTCAAAATGATGGACAACCAAATACATGAGTTGATAAGAAAAAGTGTATTTAATGCAGCAGGTTGAATTTAATATGAGTAAAGGCAAAGGGACGCTGTTTGTTAAATCACGAAGAAACTTGAAACAGAATCTTCAACAGCAGCAGCAACACCACAAATCTATGTGCAATTGTGCAGTTCAAAGTGAAGGTCACTATTAGCATAATTTGAATTTCTCAGGTATTATATTTACTTGCACTGCACACAGTCACCACATTCTAGCAAGTGGTTTGAACGAACATCGAACATGTAATGTTGTGATAATACATAAATTGTAGTTGAGAGATCAATTATACGCGTTTCCAATTACATTCTTCATGTGTTTAGTAGTTTAGTTTTCATTAGCATCTAATTTAATCATTGATGGGATTGTAGTTGTAGTTGCGATCTCCACAGTTAAGATTTTTATTTGGTTGTTGGATTAGTCATAAAATATTTCTGCGATGTACATGTAGTGGCAATCACAATTTTTGTAAGTAATACACACTACATACCTATCGCAACCACAACGCAAAAAAGAATTGCTATTTGAAGCGTGACTTAACCTTTTTGGTCTTAGCGTTTCGTTTCTGCTATGTAGTAAAGCAACCAGGCCCAAGTGTGTAAATAATTCGGGTCAGATATTCTGGCAGAAAAATTAAAATCCGAATTGTTTAGCAGTTACCTGTATTCTAAAGTCCGTTTAACTATTAATTGGTAGTTTGACGTAGAGCGAGCATCAATTTAGATGAAAAAGGAACAGTTGGCAATTAATTTGTGAAAAAAAATAATTTGTTTCTTTCCATCGAATTGGGTTTTTATAGTTTTGTAACCGCAAAATTGTGTTTAGTGGAGGTATAGCCTGGGCTTGTGCAATAATTTCAATTTCATTTCATTTGAAGCAAATAGTGTTTGTACAGGTAAAACGTCAGAAGTTGACGGAATTTGAGCAATTAAGTAGAAAATTGATTTGATACAATTGTAATGGTGTACTTGGTTGTTGAATTAGGTAATGGTTCTTATGAGGTTTCGGGTATTGTGAATTTGTGTGTCGATTGTTTATAAATGTGAAATGAAGGTGAGTCTTGAGAGAGTGGAACTGGTCAATGTATAAATAACACGTAAGAACGTTTGGAGTTGGTTCACGCCGCAGAGTCTCCAAACAGACTATGAACATGCATCGCAATTGCTTGATAGATATAATAGCTCAGCCGCTATTTAATTATTTCATAGTTTTTGTCTCACTCATTCGGACCTCCAATCAAATTGTTTTATTTATTTCCATCGAACGTGGTCTGTTAAGGACTTGGGAGTTCAGTGTCACAACTACATACAAGTGGAACAACCGCAAAACTAACACCTACAACTTTAAACACAAAAATTGCCACTCTTAAAAGTTTGTCAATTGGAGGCTTGGGCTAGATTGTACGACTTCCCTGCCTTTTTTATTGGAGGTTTTGCACATAAATTGTGCTGGCCTGTTCAACATATGAGATATGAGCTTCATTTCGCAAAAAAATCGCGACAGTTTTTTAGAAATTAATATCGTGTAAGTTAATAGATCCAAAGAACATGTCTGTGTAGTCGATAGCATTGGCCTGAAATGTGGGACTGACTTGTCTGACTAGTGTGGGATGAGCTGACGCTGAATTGCTGAGCTAAGCTTAATCGTTCAAATCCTTCTTCCAAGATGAAGGAAAGGGTTGGCTGGTCGATGCCAGTTTTGTGATGGGAGGACTTGTCACTTGTGACTAATATTAGCACTTGCTCTTTGTGTGGTCCAAAACTTGAGATTTGATGTGGGTACAATTAGTAGTTCGTAGAATAGAAGTGCTTGCCAATTCTCAAACTCAAAGATAGGAAAGGAGATAAATTACAAAGTGAGCCAAGCCAAGTCAGTCACTGGCGAGGGCGACAATAATGTAGTCGGTCGGATCGGAGTCGACTGTATTTTTTCTGTAACCCCACTCACAAAATATCTACTTTTATCCTGTAAATACTTTTGCCAAACGATTGGGTTTTATTTCTTGAGCCGCATCTAACCCGTGTTCAAATTCTAGTAGGTGTTTGCTCCCGGATAAGAAATCAAGGAATGAAGGTTGAGATGGAGAGTATAGATATAATCTAACATGGAAGACATTTTGGGTTGGATTAAGACATATTTTGCGGGAAAGGAAAAGGATATATTTTCCCTTTGAGAGAAGTCCTCTGAGGCTGGTTGAGTCTGAGCCTTGCAGTGGAGTGGAAGTGAGAGGATTCTGATTTTGAGTTGTAGTAAAACGTTAAAAGATTAATTGGTATGAGAGGAGACAGAAGAGATGAGATTGTGAATTTGTGAATAGTTGGCAAATGCGATATGTTATGTAGTAGTAGTCGCGGTCGTTGTTTTATTTTATATTTAGATTGAAGGATTGAATATGTGAAGAGATGAAGAGTAGTAGTAGTAGAGATGAGAAGGATGAAAAGATAGGATGAGATGAGGCGGTTTGGTTTGGGAGAGGTGCATTAGAGACCAATGAGGAATGATGAGTAGATTGGAGTTGAATGTGTGTGTGGTGATGGGTTTTGGTAAAAGGAAAGAGATGTTTCCATGATGTCGGTTTGGTGGGTTTTTAGATACCCGGGTATTAGATGTGTGAGTTAGGGTGAGAAGCTTTTTTGGGTCGATTCTCTCTCGCTCTCCCCGCCCCACTGATTTGGCAAAACGAGAGCTAGGCGTTGGTGTCGCAACAGCCACGCTTGCTCTCATGAATCACTGCCTTCACTCTCTGTGCTGTTCTTCTTCTTCCATCTCTTCTTCCAGTTCTTGCTCAAATTATACGACGTGGCGGTGCGCTTCTCCGCTCTGCGGTTCCACAACTTATTGAGCGGAAGTCCTATCGCCATCCCCTATCTTCTTCCTCAGTTCTTCTTCTTCACGTTTTTTGGTCTTTTTCTTCTTCATCATATCCGACAACTAGATACATTACACCACACCACATATCTAGAGACTACACTGGAAAAACTCAGAAAGAGCATGGAGCAAGACAGCAAGAGCTTCTTCCTCTAGAAGCCATTCTTCTACTAGGGCGTCATGTTCTATAATGTATAAGCTAGACGACTCTTGCAACATTCTGGACTGGATTCCTTGAGCTGGAGTCTTCACTGCATGGCTACGTTCCTTTTAGAGCTCTCAGATATTGCCAACTTTTATTAGGTTCTATCAAGCGCCCCTTTATATTACGTTGGACACATCTTTTATGACTCTCCTATCTTTTTTTCTCTTCTTTCTCCCTTCTTTGAAAATTGCTTCTAACACTGACGCTTCTTCTAGAGGAGTGGAAGAGTCTAGCACAAGAGAGAAGCATGACTACAAGTACAAATGGATGGAGAAGTTCCAAGAGAAGTGAAACACCATTTGTATCTGCCGTCTCAGTATCCGCTTCCTTCCTCCATGTATTACATCTACTCTCCTTCCTATGTATTAAATCTACAGACATAGTTTGGATATTTGACTGCAGAGTTTTTTTTTCAAAATGGTAAAGGCTCACAGTCCTCCATTCTGGAACGGATGAGAGCAGTGGGAATAGAACGTTGTAGACTTTCTCCTTCCACAAAATCCAATCCACTCGGCTCACTCTTTCAATTCACAATTATTGAACTGTGTTCAAATGTTCGGCAACAGTAAGATTGGATGGGCTGAAATTGTGGGGTGATGGAGTCCAGGTTTATTGAGGACGCTTCGTAGTAGCTTAACTTACACTAGCTTCAAGTCCGCGTCTCGTGCGGGATTTCCAGTCAGTGGTGAAGAGCCCGCCTATGGCGAAAAAAAATATTTTGGAGTCTTGAGCTTCTAAAGATTTACCGATGAGACTTATTTATTTGAACTGAAGCATTAACAAATTCCAATATTGCGAAAACGTAATCTTTGCGAAGTTGCAAATTAACTCCAAATTATGACCAACTTATATTAATGAGAAAAAACACGAACAAGTGCTACCGCAACTTCCACACAGCGCACCGGAAGGCGCCCCTCTTATATTCTTGATGTGTGATCAGCAGGACTCACACTTGGATATTGCTTAGGTGGTACGATGTCCATCGCTGTGGTCCTTAATTAGATAGATTTTTTTTTGCTGGAAACAAGGTCGATTTGTTATGTGTTATAATTTTGTTGTGCTCCATGTTGCATGTGAACATAAATTTACAAAGAGTGGGATGTATGTGGATAGCATATCATTCAGACAAAGTTGAGTCGATCCGGCAATACCAATAAACGGTTTGAAGGTGTCATGTTCAATATGTTCTCAATAGATTTTCCATGGACATTTCGGCCATGTTGGCCACTTTTTCTCACTTCCGTTGCTTGACGAAGTCACGCGAGAACCTGGTGGTTGGGTTCTTAAACTTCACTCACCACACTACGCTATCGCTACCCACGGCATTACATAGTAGAAGAAAACTTATGTGCAAGCGGCTAAATTATATTTGTCAGGTACCAGGTTCAATTTGGGTTAAATATTTTGGGTGTTCCCATCCTCACATAAGGTTCCCCTGAAGCTACATCAGCTCACTAACATAAATGAAGTGTTAAAAATTCGTGGAAACCTTAAATTTCAGGTCGAATTTTTGACAGTTTGGAAGGTCACAAAACAGTACCATGATACAATATTTTAGCGCAAACTTTGGGGATAATTTGAATTTTACTTTTAGTGGAGCAAAAAATATTTGCAGGCTGAAATTCTTTTTTCGCCAATAAGCACTGATATATTAAGAAAGATTTCATCTTTATCCAACAATTTAACTTGAATTTATCAGGGACTAATTGAAGAAGGTAGATTTAATCTCACGCATGGGCTGATTTGTGAGACCATTGTGTCAAACCATAATGGAGTCGATTGAAAGAGAGTCTGGAGGAGGAGGGATCCAACATGGCTGGCCAGACAGTCGTTGAGATTTCATAAATGAATTGTAGTTTTGACAGCTTTTCATCTCAGCTGCTTCTCACTTCCTATACACTACATAGCACATGGATGTTCTATGGAGCGATCATATTTAGTGTACACGCCATTGGCTAAAAAGAAGTTATTCAATATGATCGTTGGAAAAGCAGTGCCAGGATTACAATCGCTCCCCTTTTTTGATTGAGCCTTTGTCCAGGTTTGTAGCATGCAGGGTTGAACCCTTGTGAATCAATAGAAAAGATCACATTTGTGGTCACAGGGAGAATCTAATATACTAAAAATGTACATACGATTGTACGAACGTTAGATAGACAGTGTTCAACTTTCTACTCGAATTGTATTTCTGTCATCTCTCTCGAGTCTCGTCATTTTTTCCTACATATACACATTTTTCCTTCGTTCCTAACAATATGTACTTTGGCGTCTCCCTTGATCGTTGGGAAATTAGGCGAGCCGAATTCCCGACTGGAAGAGTACTTAGAGTACCCTTAACTTTTCTTTTTGCAAGGAGGAAGGGAAACATCGTGGACAGATTTGGTTTCTCAATATTTTATTTTGGTGGATTAGTTTAGACGTAATTTGTGGTGAGGGAATGAAGTACGTGAAGAGAGGATCCGATCCGAGGGATGATGATGATGGCCATGGTTCGTAGTTACTTAGCGTTAGTTAGTTTAGAGTTTAGAATGAACAGAATGTTTGATTATTGGATTGAATTGAATGACCCGTGGTGTCGTGGTACTTGGCATCGGCCGATGACTAAATGGAACTAAAACTCTGCTACTCAGCAAGAACAATCCTGGTTTCGTTTTAAAGGGATTTGGGCTTTGGGCAGATGTGGGAAATAGAACGGATGGACTGGTGGATTCGGTGTTGTATGTGTATTAGGAAAGAAAAGGCCGGCTAAAGTTTCTCTGTAAACTGTAGGTAAGTACGGTTTGGAATAATTACGAGGGTGAGTGGCAGTGATGGGCAAGTATCTCACCCTTACATTGTTTTCCTCCAGTTTTGTCAGCTCTGACGGCGCCCTCCGATTCGTCCACTTGGCTGAATCTGAAAAGGATGAGCTCAAATTTTGAGCGGACCTATTCGAACACCAGCACAAGGGAACCCAAGGTTCCTTTTTGAGGTTTAAACCTCTCTGCTGCTCTAAGGTTGTTGTAATTGCGAGTGACCGTAGTGGTGGGTTTCATAAGGGCTCTCTCGCTACCAGGAGACCTCCTGACACTTACTTTACTTCATAATCTTTGGAGCCCTGTATAGTTTTAATGTGGACAAAGGGTGCCGCAATTCACACAAACCTCCTCTACTTTAAACCACTTCATGCAACTCCTGTTAGAATTATTATGGTCGGACTTATTTTGGAGCACAAGGATAGGTATCCTCGTTAACAATGACCAAACAATAGTCCTCTGTATTCTTCCACTAACGACTTGAGTAGTTGCTCTGTCGACGGCTCTTTGAATATTTCTGCATCATTTTATCATATCTTGATGTCCGGCTGTTTTCCTATCAGTCAGTGTCCTTCTTGGACTATTAAACACATTCTTAGTATTATGTGCAGATAAACTCTACGGATAAAGGCTTCATGACTGTCATTTAAATCCTTACAATATTTTTAAAATCATCTTCAAGGGGATCAATATATATATTTCCCATAGAATGAACTGAGCAAAATTTTAAGACTTGCATGCATGCCTTCCATCTCTTTGCCTGGATAAAAGTGCTAGTGCTGCTAGAAATTCTTCAAACACTTGATCTAATGAGAGGCAATAAGTGAAAACTTTTTTATGAATAGTTGCGTGAAATAAACATACATATCATGGTAAACAGACACTGTGGGGCCGACATTGGAGTGGAAGTTCGTGTGAGGAGTTTGCACGGTTGATCCTCAAGATCAGTCAGCGTCATCATGAAATAAAGTTGGGATTGGAGGACGTGGGGATAATTTAAAGAGATAAATAACTGCTGAGTTGTTCACAGGGAGGTAGGAGACGGAGAGGTGAATGACTGCGAACCATGCACGAAAAATTATTATTGATAGGTGTGGACATTTAAAGGGTGGTCGGCCTCTTTGGAACTAAGGGCGTAGGAAGATTGTCAAAGATCTAGTTAATTATTGGTTTATGATTTTATTTACAACTTGTTGTCCTTACAAGTGAATGGTGATGGAAATGGGTAGACAAATTGTAGTTTAAATGTCTCAATAAATGATTTGATAGTAGTGCACAACATAATACGACTAACTACGACTCCTCGTTCAAGTGACGACTCCTTCCATTCCACTCAAGGTAGCATAAGCATGGTGGCAGCACGAATGAAACAGATAAGAAGCCCTGTGTATCAGTTATCAATTAAATGTTTTGCTAAATTGAGCAATTAATGTCAACCGGTTTATATTATCATGTGTGCTCAGATTTATGTCGCTTTGTCCACTCCACCTCCTCAAGTAATTTCATGGTTAGGGTATTTCTCAATTTCTGTGTTCTCTGCAATATTTACAAGGCAGCGAGAAAGTTTAATCAAGTGAACATGTAAAGTATAAATTAATGTCTTACATTCGCTCGTCGTCGTCGTCGTCTTTCTTGTTCACTCCGAAACCATTAAATATTTGTACAGTTCTTCAAACATTCCAATGACTCCCGACACTGACTCTTGTTCTATGTGCTAGAGTTGAAAGGTAGGGGTAGGGTGTTGTAAATAAAATGGCTGAGGCGTAAAGAGTTACGAATTGAGAGGGTGTCAAATACCCCCCACCGCCTCTCTTTTTTCATTCGGCACGCTAACAAGTTTTGTCAAATATGCTTTGTTAATTAAAGAGTTGGGAGCGCCACCCACAAACTGAGTGCAGCTGTGAGAATTCTCAAGAATAAATTCGCACAAGAACCATTAACAACATGTGATGGTCATTTTCAAGATTAGGATCTCGTTGATTTCTTCAAAATGTGCCGCCAGTCGTTATCGCTTTCTTCTACTAGTTGATCTGGATTAAATGGTGTTGTGTAGACTTTGAGCATGATGGTTGGGTTGGCTAGGGTAGGTGAGGTAAGATAATCACTTGGTCATTGTCATTTGTTTTAGATTGTGAGTTGTGGACTGGCGAGTTTTAGAAGATGAAGTGATTGATATTAGATAGAGTAGTGGAGGTAACTACACTTGTCTCACTCATAGGGAAAACAATGCGTAGCGACCACTCGTTTTTTTCTTCTTGTTCTCCCATTACCTGGAGATATAATTAATAGAAACTAAAGGTTGGCTAAGCATTCATGTTCCTACATACAAGGTTGGATTTTGAACACTCAGATCTTTGGGTGACACATTCTAATCGAGACTTTTATCTTTTGTTAACGCTGAGCAAACTAGTGGAAGAGGTGAATTGGTGTATGCGGGTTCGGGTTGAGGCAAAGGCAGGCAGGTATCCATTACTTCGTTTAGTTAGTTGACATGATGGCATGAATATAAAACGCCCATTCATTAACTTAGCAGGGAACTCGACTGCTACGCCTCACTATAAATAATCTCATTAGCACTGTTCTTCCTTCCTATCTGTTTCGCCTTTTATTTGTTCGAAGGTTAGAACGGAGCAGTAGTCATTGGCGAGGAGTCTTAAGGATTTTTAACTCGTCGACTTATGTGACTATGTAGACTCGCGTTTGAAATGAATGCAAAAGATTTCTTGGGTTTCCGGTCCACTTCTTATCAAGATCTGTCTACTTATGTCATGTCATTTGTGTCATTTTGGGCCGGGTGTCTTAGTCTTGTTTTCTATAAGTGCGAGATTTGTTTGAGTTTTAAGCTTTTCTAATACTCACTCCTACATTACGCTACATCCAAAACAAACTCAGTCGAGCGTTTTAATTTGACATCACTCTAAGTCATGCGAGTTTGTGATTTATTTTATGAGGGAAATGGGCTTATTTACGTCAGCACAATAAATCGGACTTGTTCGAAATAAATGCATAGGGCACTGGCTAGCAAACTAGCATATAAATAGGCGCCACAAAATTATACATGAAATACACGAATGGGTAATAAATTAAAATAATTATTGCTCGTATAATTTGTCCGGTCGTCAGAAATCAAAATGCATAAATAATTTCAGAATTGAACTTGAAGAAAATAAATGTTGCAGATATTTCAATTAGAAATATAGATAATGTCAGAAAGGTGGAACGCGATCGAGTTAAGTTAAATGGATCATGGAAAACGCGAGACATGACGTGATGAGTTTAGTAATTAATTTTGAAATATATGTATAAAACTAATATGTTTGTTTGTGTTGTTTGTGCAGGCAAATGTTCCCTCAAATGAAGTTCCGTGTCTCTGGACTAGACCCAAAGGCCAAATATATCTTGCTCCTGGACATTGTCGCAGCAGACGACTACAGATACAAATTCCATAACAGGTTTGTCCACATCTTGTCTTCTTTTGTTCCTTACATGATAAATTCTGTCTACTTGTATTTGCCTGAATATCACCAGTTTTCCTCTCGCCAACTCTTCCACCGAAACAGAACCTTAAACTTGTCCACGACCTCAGCATATTTTTTCCCTGAATTCTTTCATTAGTTCATCCATCTCTGAGCTAAACTATGTGTCCAAGTATTCTACTCATCTACTCGCATTGTCTTTTCAACCTAACAACGTCGTCCACGTTTTTTCTCTGGAATTTCAAATTATAAAATTGTTCAGCAATGGTCATTTACGGTTGCAGCCCTGGCCCTGGCCTTACATTGTTTGAATGGAAATGTGGTATTTAGTGCATTCCTCTTTCCAAACATTTTGGAATTTACTATAGCTAATGTTGATTTCCAATGATATGAAATATACTCTAAATTGGCCATTAATATTAGCTAAACGATCCAACTTTACCATGCGAGATTTTATTCGAGTCCAATTCAATTGGCTCTATTAAATTCAATAATACCAGAGACTGAAATGACAATAATTTGATCGTCTGTTTTCCGTCACAACACCAGAGGTGTAGAAGTTTTGATACAATTTACCAATTAAACCTATAATTGAGGGCAGTTTAGCTGTCTTGTCTGCATTTGACTCATTGAATGTTCAAAGCCAATTGACACTTGCATTCTTCATTCCTTCTAGAAATGTGCGACGAGTTAAACAAAATTTGACCATACCTCCGTTAAAATACAACCTTTAAATTGGTTGACAAATGCGCAATTTCGTTACGATGAGTGTTCCATTTTATTTTATGAAACGAAATATGCTATTATTCAACACATTTTGCCGTTGACAATGGTCTCAAGTTTTTATTTGCTAGCTGCAGAACTTGAAAAGTGACGGATAGACGGGCTCATATTTTTTGAGACATAACATATTACTTTTAGTCCATTGAAACATTGGCGAAATTATTTTGGTTGTTTGGTTTGCTAACAGTTGACCGTAGCAAATAATATTATTAAAATGGTTGTGGTATAATTTTGCGATTGACATTATAAATGCTACCCGTGCGGTAGGTTTAGTAGTAATACGTATGACACAGGACAGGACTCAGAGGAGTGAGAAGAAAACAATGTAGTGTTTGCGATAGCTTTACCACCTATGAATAAATTATTGATTTAAAATGGTCTCACGCACGCCATGGCCTTTCTTTATGGAAAAACAAATATTGGGACTGAAAGACTGGATTCGTATTAATGGACTTTTAATAGAGTGCTCCTGTCCTCTCTTCACTAAAAGCAAATGCTGCACTGAGAGGAAAGGATGAAACGACGAAGAAATATATGTTCAACTCAATACAGGTGGATTCCCCTACCCAGCCCACTAGTCTTTTCCTTCTACATATTTATTCCGTGAATACAGTTTTAATTTTAATCGTATTTATGGACATAGTAGATTTGAAAGAATGCCGACATGGTGACGCTAATGGTTTGCGAAGGGAAAAGAATGAAGGACAGGATCATGCAAATGCATATACGTGGTTCAGTAAAAATATAATGGAAGAGTCAAGTCAAACCATTTATCGATTAGTGAAACTGTAATGCAACGACGTGGGAGTAATGATTAAAGTTGGAGGTGAAAAGCAAGAATAAAATTCAGGTAGGGTGAGAGGACAGGACAGGAGCAGCATATGTATAGAAAAGTTGGTTTAATTCCCCTCTTAAACCAGAGTGAAAGTAAGGCTGACTTTAGGTCTTGTTACAAGGAAAGGAATGGTTGGATAAATGCTAGATCGAAAACTCTAATCGGTTTTCTCAATCCAAACCAAACCAAACCAAACCAAACCCAAACTCAGAGTTGAGGTGATGGTCGTTTCTAAAATTACGTTGACTCAGGTTAGCCTACGTAGTTGGGTGTGAAGGTGCGATTACAAGAAAGTGTTGGAGCAGGTGTTTTATAAGAGTTCTAGTTGACGCACAATTGGCACAATCTACCACCGTCCTCCAGTTCAAATACGATCCGAACTATAGAACCGAACCAATGAAAGAATAAGCACAAAGGACTTCATTAAAATTTTATTCTTGCTAAACCCAGCTGCACAAATAAGAATCCGATTATATCCTAAGATACCATCCCTAATTTCTTCTTTCAATTGCTTTGATGAATATGAGGATTGATTTAATTAATTGATTTGTTTTAATTTATTCTAGTCGATGGATGGTAGCCGGGAAAGCGGATCCCGAAATGCCGAAACGAATGTACATTCATCCAGACTCTCCTTCAACGGGAGAGCAATGGATGCAAAAAGTAGTATCGTTTCACAAACTGAAGCTGACGAACAATATCTCGGACAAGCATGGCTTTGTAAGTGTAAGGAAAAAACATCATTTTTTACCATAATAGTTTTAAGTCGGATAAGGATTTATTAGTCTAGTAGAAATCACTTACATTTGAGTACAATTTTGCATGCTTATTTCAAATACCTTCATAAGTCTTTCAATGTGTTGACTTGAGCCTAGTCTAGAATACTATGGTTTTTGAAGAAACAAAAAATAATAGACTAGCTTTATACTAGTCGAACTCGAACTTTTGAATTAGAAAGTGATGAGTAGTTTTTCTTTGGATTTGGAATTGTGGGCAGAGAAGAATTAGATGAATAGAAGGTGTAGCCTTAGTAATCGGCAAATGAGTTGCTAGTTTCCGCGCTAGTCAAAGGTGTGTCGAGCTTAGGATTTGATACTTGGATTAACTATAGCTCCTTCCAATCCTGTAATAAAAATGTATGGACGTGAGAATTGGAGTCAACGTACGTCTGACTGTCTGGTGCGACTATTTTGCGGTGTAGTCGCCAATTTTACATTCATAGTTAGGGACTTAGAATAATACTCACGGCATTTGTTGAATTTCGAAATCAACTGTTTATTTCTTACTAAGCTGACATTTGAAAGGTTTATTAGAGTAAAAATAAAATAAACCAGAAGGGATTTAGCTAAGCTTCTTAAACGCGGCTATTTTTAAACCCATAAGATCAGGTAAACGAATTTTGATGACATTGGACTCTGATATTCTGAATTTGCACGAGTTCAAAGGGTTGGCCAACCTGATTATGAATAACAATAATAATAACCCGAGTGTAAATTTCCAGTCAATAACGCTATGCCAAGCAAGAGCGTGCCTGTCTAGTCCATTGGATTAGACTCTAAATATGTTTCATGAATCGTACATAGTTAATATACTTTGGTGGTGCGACTGAATACAAAGTTGACTGCCGAGCAGAGTTGATATGATAAGTAAAGTTGCTCAAGAATATTTTAACTCATGAAGTAATTAAGGATCTTGTTGGATGCATTCGAATATGTGTCCAAGTACACGTTTGAGGTTAGGTTTAGTGGTGTGTTTGGTTGGTCGGAAGATGAGAGAGATGAGATAAATCATTTTTCATTAAATCGAGATATATTTTCTACTTAGAGAGTGTTTGAAGGGATGATTCGGAAGAATGAATGAATGTCAATATATGACCAAGTAAGTGACGAGGAGAACACTTGGATGTTTGTTGGCGCAAAGGAGTTGTTGACTTGTCAAGAAAGGGCGAGCCGATAAAATGCTGTTCGACGAGCAAATATTCTTATTCTCTTCTGTTCGTTCTACAACTTATTTTAGTCGTAGTGCATTACAGAAAATTAGTTATTAGCTGTAGGTTGCTTTTCAAATTTTACTTTCGTATTGATTACTAGTGAACTCGCTTGATTTTGATGATACCCGCACCATTTTTTCTTTGCAAATTTATTGCTAAAGTTTACATGCGGTGTAAATGTTTCAAGAGTTTACCAAATTGTAAATTCCGTGTTGATTGCTATACTTCATTATTTAGCCAATATTGGTCAATCCTTAATATTGTTCTACAGCATATTACGAATTGTAGAGTTAAAAATTGAAGAATATGTTGTCCAATTAGAATACAGAATGCGAAAAACCATGTTTTGGAAGCCTGTGTTGGATTTAAAAGTTTTGGGCTACGACTACGACGTATAAGAGATAAACTTCGACATATTGGAGAGTAGAGTAGAGAGCGAAGAGAGATCATTTTAGTTAGGGTGTGATTGCTGGCTTGTCGCCACACTACACAACATCAAAGAAATCGCCGGATTGAAGATGAATGCTTGCGTCTTTCTTTTCGTTGCTATCGACTTCATTTCTCGTCACTTGAGACAAAAAAATCTGATGATGAATACATTTCTTTCAACTACGCATTTTGTCGTTTGCCTCACTCAACTTACAATCTTGAGAGTACTGAGCCGAGGTTGAGCTCTAAGAGAGAAGTTCTTATGATCCAAATTGAGTTAGCGCTTCTTTTGTGAAGCATACTCAAATGCAGTAGCCTAAAGGCCTTAATATTTCAAACGTCTTTCTACTTTTCCATCCGTCTCTGTTCTTACTTTTTTTTACATGCACTCGACAATTTTTTTAACCACTTGTGTTATCCATGTATCGTGTTCATATTTTTTTGGGTCATCATCCTGACATATTCTTCTGAAAAAATGTTCATTTCCTGGCCAGGTCTTCTACTTGCAGATTGTCGCAAAGTAGCCTTGAAATTTGCGATATGATCCGAATTCCGAAGTTTACGACTTTACAACTTGGAAGTTGGAACTGAATTATTGCATTTTAATTTTTGGAACTGAAGGTTAATTTGGTTAATGATAATGCATTTCGGAATTTCAAAGTTGGTTTGTCATTTGTATATCATTTCAAGTATTTGTGTAGGATGTTTTTTGGAGGTGCAAACAATTGTCCGTGTTTCAGCAAGTAGTCGACAATCGGTTTGAAGTTGGGTATCAGATGGAGTCTTAACTATTGTGTTCAAAGTTGTATGTGTGAAAGCTGTCAGCTGTGCTTTCATTTTTCTCCAGATTTTAAATGCTTCAATACCTATCCTTTTCCCATCCATCCTAGCCTTCCTCATCTTTTTTCTTCTTTTGTCAGGTGAACCTTTTTTCTACTCTTGGAGCACATATAAAATACACATCTTCGTATTGTTATGTTTTGAACTACAATGAGAGGACGAACCTATCATTCTGCTCATCTCTGTTCCCATTGCGATGTGTTACACATCCATCCATCTCTCACCTCTCAGGTCTCCGACTAAATGAATGTCTGTAATCCTCTTCAAATGGGACGTCATGGAGTTCCAAATAATACTAGGATGCCTTCATACGTGGAAATCATGGAATAGAATCCCTTGACCCGTTCAAATAAGCCATAAGGATCAAGGCAGTCTCTCCCACGTTAGAACCAGTTGAAGTAGTCATGATGATCTACGAGTGTCACCTCATTCAATGTCACGCTATTTGTGTTATTATTCCTGTCCGCCTTTACATGCTCTGTTTTGACACTATTTGGGTGTGTAGACGTGTAATGTGTATTGGAAATAATCCGGGCCAAGGTGTAATAGAGCCCTCTTCTTAAGCCCTCAAAGTTCAAACACCCACAAAGAGTACAAAATGTTCATCTAAAATTGGCAGGAAATTAATTTCAATAAACATGGTGTAAGGCCTACACATTTGGCATCGAAAATATTAAAAGAGTTCAAGATCAAGGTCGTTGCGCATTGGGTTTTATTTTGCTTTCATCTGGATGAAACGAAAATAGATTGAGAGAGATATGATATAAGAGTTATAATTCTGCAGTATTAGTAGAATTTGATGAGTTCGAGGAAGGATGAAATTTTCCAATCAAATTGTGATTTCCTAGGAGAAATGAAATGAGTAGTGGAGGATTGATTTTATGGATGGGAATAAAACAGACTGTATGTATGAGAATGGATGAATTGAAAGACAGGAGTGATTTTCTCCTCCATTCTTGAATGGACTTATTTTAGGTAAAGTAGAAAGTTTTGTACCTATAGATTTATCACTGGATAGAAGAAAGAGTACTACTACTACTACTAGTATGTCTAGTCCATGAGTTGAGTTCTGTGCAAATACATTGGGTTTTGAGTATGTATGTAGGTAGAAAAATAGCCAGAGTGGTCGTGTGACTCTTCGGAAATGGTAGAAATGAGTTGGGCGTGAGATGAAGAGTTTCAGAGAAGAAAAAAAGGAAAGAAAGAAATACGAGAGAGCAAATAACTGGAGGGTGAACACAATGTAAGGATGAAAAAAGTTTAGCTGTTGGAGTTGAGAGCTTGATTGCTAAAGGCGTACTACTATGTAGTACTATATGCTCGCACTCACTCCCTTCTTCCACTATAATAAAGAAAGGCAGGCGCCCATGAAAGGAGAAAAAAGAAAGTTAAATTTGCAATCGAAAGTGTGTTTTACTCTAAACTTCAGCTCAGTTCTAGTTCTAGTCTATCTCCTTGCATTGTAGATCGGCGGCGGGCAGGGCGTCGAGGATGAGTGGTGATTGAAGATGAACTTCTTATATTTTTGCAAACTTCTTCACTCCTCCTTGAAACGAGAAAAACTTTTTGGTGGTTTTCTTTTCTCTTTTCCTTAGGTTTTTTGTGCATTTTTCCTTGGAATTTTTTTGTGCATTTTCCCTTTACTTTCGCCGAGAAATATTATGTATAAAGAAGACCACGTATTTTCTCCTAAAGGTTTTTTACCATGAGCTGGTTCTGTAGGCTTGTTACTTGGACGACGAGGCAGGCCGGGAATCAATACTTTCACTCTTGCTTTTTCGACTCACGTCTCTTCCTTTGGTTGGTTCAGTGTGGAGTCAGTGCAGTGTATGAGCATGGAGTTTTCTACTATATGATATGTAGCTACTACATACATATAGTTGTACATGGTTGCACTTGCACTAAAAGGCTTATATAATATGCCCTGACTCGGCAAGATCTATTTTTATAGAGCCAACGTTGTAGTTGTAGGAACGTGTAATGTCGGTGCCTCAGGGACCTCAAACCTCTCACCCGAAAGTAATTCTTTATCTCTTTATTCAACTCCTATTTGGTGTGTCCTACAGGCATTCGCACTCCTTTCCCAGGTGGAACTATAGACTTTTACTCTAGGCTTTTTATTTAAATCAAAAGGACTTCTTTAGCGCGTTAGGGCTTGAAAAACTAAATTCTAGCCAGATCAAATTAGGGAGACAAGTGAAACTTGGCTGAATGTATCGATGAAAATGTCTTCAAGAAATTTTAAGGCTGGGACCAGCCATCAGCATATGAAATGATGAACTGTTATGACTGTTTCAGCCAACCTAGAGCGGAAGCGGATTAGAGGAATATTTTATTTAATTGTCAGCGACGTACACGTAAAACAGTTGTTGATGTTGGTCGGGGACTTTGCATGGTGGAAGGTATTATGCGAAACTGATATGGGCTGAAGTAAAATTTTGAATGAAAATTATATCTGTTGAATGCGCTATTCTAAAAATTCTACCAGCTCACAAGTACCAATTCAAATTCTTGTTGATTGGAATTCAATAGAAATTTTTAAGCTATCATTTTATCGCAATTACACAAATATGACCGGAATTTGAAAGTAGTACGGCGTCTTGAAATCTAGAAAGAAAGACATGAATGAGGATGAAGAAATATTGTTGTTTACTGCTGAATTGTTCTGGATGATTGGTCAAATATGGGGAAACAATTATGATGTTTTGTTTGGAGCTAGGGGCAAGGTGTTTGTTTACACAAGGGTGGATTTTCATTTAAATCTTGTGTGGGCTTTTTGGGGAAGGGTGTTAGTTTTTTGGAGAGCCTTTTGGTTTTATCGTTAGTTTGAGTATTTTCTTTTGAGTTGGACACAGGCGACCAGTGGTATGCAAAACATTGAATTGCGTGTGTACGAAGTGAAGAGTTGAGCTGTGAGGATTTTGTGTGTCTGTCTCTCCTTTCTTCTTTTTCTCTCCATGGTGTGCACTTTTAATTAATGGGCGTTCTCTCATGCACTTTTTTTCTTCTAGAAACGAACCTCGCGTTAACGCATCCACCAAACCACACCAAAGACCAAACCAAACCAACTCTTCTAATCTATGCAAAAGGATATAAGTTATATAAGGTGTAGTTTTGTTGTTAGTTGTCGAGAGGTAGATTCCTACGGAATGGACTCTTAGCTATTTCTCAGATGAAGACGAAGAATACATGAATGGATGATTTATCTTTCCTTCAAACTACCACGCTATTTGCATTCCAAATAAATGAAGTTTTCTTAGGAAAACCAAGATTGGAGACGAGTCAGAGTGTTAGGACGTTAGGAGAGAGAAGATGTCTGCATCTCACAGGATGGGACCCCTTGAGCGAGTTTGTATTTCTCTTGTGCGTGCTGAAAAGAGACGCCCTAAATTATCAGCAATGTAACCAAAGCATTAGCTAAGCATAAGTCCACATGGTCACTTGGAATTTTAACAATGGCTCCTTACGATTGGTTGCTCATGTAAGTGCAAAAAAATTTGCTTGACAGAATCCCCCAAAAGCAATCCAACGTTTTGAGATTCCTGAACTCCATATTGTTTCGGGTGGGATAGGATTTTTTTTTGTGATGATGGAGGTGAGATTTGTGAATCAGCGCATCAGCGAGTAGGAAACACGAAATTGTAATTGTGGTGGCTTAATTGATTGTTCTCGACTGATTAAGCTTGAGCTTGTAGAACGACAAAAGCGAAAGCTACGATTTCTTACGTATAAATTAGAGAAACGATTTCATGGCAAATTTCGACTATGGATGAGGTAGAGCATTTAGTCGGTGCGAAATTTCTCTTGAGATTTGTGATTGGTCTGGAGCATAAATAATTTCATTGAGGTGAAGCGTTTGAGTTGTGACTCGCGTGTAACCTTATGTGAGAAAGGACAAAGGGGCAACACTGACGCTCTCTTCATGTATATAATTTGAGGACTTTTTTGAGGTTTCCTTTGACAATGGACTCAGTGACTGGATAAAATTTGTATAAAGTGGAGTAGTTGAATTTACGAGTTAGTGTGTGGGACTAGGTAGCAGAGAGGAATTGGAGTTGATTCGGTAGGAAGTGACTTTCTCTGTTTTATTCATTCCACGTCTACTCATGCGACCCCCTTTTACTCTCAGAGTAAAAATGTTTTGGACATTACTTTATGGTTTTAGAGATCAGAGAGGACTTTGAGTCTCTGTGTCATTCCACGAGCAACAGATTCGACCAATTCGGAGTTTTCTCTGAACATCATCCTCATCATTATTGCCGTCGTAGTCAAGTCTTTCTTGTACGTATTGTGGCACAGAGCTCTTCTCCAGAGTCTCATCGTCATTGGTATTCTCTTTAGAGTTATCATTAGTGTGGACATTCACTAGCCATCTACAAAGGGACTTCAGCTTCAATGGATGAAAATCATTCATTCGGATAAATGATCCTCGTAAAATGGACGGACTGGGAGACTCGCAAAGTATGGGCTACTATTTTGTGGCGCTCCATTTTGCAGCCTTTTTTTATATAGTGTATATTAAATGGAAAATTGCTCAGTTAGAATAAAATAGAAATGACAAAAAATTGTATTGACAGTGAGAGATGTATCGAAATCTTTCAGTTTCAAAATTATGCTGGGAATTCTATTGGAAAATCCTACAAGATGGAATTTTGAAACGTTCACTGGTCTCGGGTGTTCGAAGTGCTTCGGTTCTCCAGAGGGTTTGTTCTTTGAGAATTTAATACAAAGTTTTGCTCTTTTTGGAATTGTTTACTAAAAGTTTGCAAAAATAGGAAAATACCGCAAATATGTTGAAGCGTAGTTTTCGGATTCATTTCTAAGCGCTTGAGTTTGAACAGCCTATGTTAGTTAGTTGATTGTCAGAGATAATATGCTCTATTGCGTACTCTCTTACAAATATGTATGAAATTGAAAGTCGATCTTTTGTTAATTTTTTTCTGTGAAACATGCTGGCTCATTTTGTCTATTTACGACGAAATACACTAAATTTTTGTCTAATACAATTAAGTATGGTTGGTAAAACTTTTGACAACCTGGTAACGTAGCAAAGCGTTCACAACTAATGTGGTTCATTTTTGTTTCTTTGTAACAGACAATTCTCAACTCAATGCACAAATACCAGCCGCGCTTTCATCTAGTTCGAGCGAACGATATTCTCAAATTACCCTACTCAACGTTCCGAACTTATGTTTTCAAAGAAACAGAGTTCATTGCTGTGACTGCCTACCAAAACGAAAAGGTAAAAACAAAATGAATTTCAATTTCTTAGTTTCCTTGTTGTACAATTGCATTTCTATTTTGCTTGTATTTTATTATTGTCTCACATGGTCCAGATTGTTGCTGAAATTAGAGTACATTTAGTATTATTTGTTGGAATGAATGCGTCAATTTCAATTCCTTGGCCACACACAGTCCATTTAATGTTCATTATATCTTGAGTTTAATTGAATGACAAGCATTTTATGCGTTGGTTGACTGTAGGGTAAAAAATTCTCTTAATGTCTATAACAAATTCGGAATAAATCTTATTCATGTCTCAGTCTCGTTCTTGTCTCGTTTGAAATTATTAATGACGATGGCTATTACAAGAAAATTTATCTTGCTATGGTTTGCCTTCAGAAGTGAGTGAATGATGCAATTTTAACCCCTTTAAACTTGTGTAATAAGTATTTTGTGTTCCATAGATCACTCAGTTGAAGATAGATAACAACCCATTTGCCAAAGGATTTCGAGACACTGGAGCTGGAAAACGCGAGAAAAAGTTAGTTGACCTCTTGACTTAACTCTTGCCTTAGAACACTTTTAAAACTAGCAAAGTACTCAAAGACTCAAAAAAATATATCTTGTATTTTCTATGATGTGACCGACGAGTGATTAGTTTCCTCTCTCCTCTACTTATTCTCCCTATTACATATACAATTATTAGTATAATTCTGTCCCGTGTCAATGAATTTAATGTGTGCAGTGTGCACTTGCTTCATCCATATCTCAAAAGAAGAGCATGCATCCAACTGATGATAATGATATTCAAACAAGCATCTGTATTTGACGGGTTTTAGAGTTAGGTTTAGCGCGCACCAGCAAAAGTATACTGGGGAACGGATTTCATCCTCATGACTTGACCAGTTGTTACATTTATTTTCAAATGTGAAATGAGCAAAAGTGCGCCGAAAATCTGACACTAGAATTTTCCTAAATAAACTTTTGCTTCAGACAGAGAACTTGGCGAAGAATCCCTCTCATGCAATGCATTGCACAAGTGAGAGTTGAAGTTGGGTGGTGGTAAATAGTAACGAAAGTTGTGTAATCTCTTTGAGGAATAATTTAGCCCGGCCGACGATGAGTTGAAAACCTTTCCAGACTACTTTTGGGACGCGGTGATAGGTAGGTTGTGCAGGAAAGGATTAAAGCTGAAAAGGCGAGTGTTGGTGCGGTGACC
>JAQGCM010000712.1:0-21307 GCA_034699705.1 Hymenaphorura dentifera
TCAAAATATCATAGAGTGCAGTTCGCGGTTTTCTGTGAGATAGCAATCCAATCTACCCTTTAAGTAGAATACTCTGATAAACTGCGGCATTTGTGGCAAGCTGAGCTCTCCAAGATTTGGCGAATTGTGGCTTATAGCTCCAACCATTTATTCAAGAACAGCAATAGCTGCATCTCCAAGCATTTTTGAAATTTCATGCTTTGCTCCTGGTCCTGAGCCAATATGGTTTGAAAAAATGTGTATTTGATGTCACCAGGATCTAATTTATCGCACAATGTAGTTCAGTGCTGTTCAAATGAAAGCCTTTGTTTTTAAATTGACACACTCATCCTGCACTTGACGGAAAAGGAAACTCAGACCTGGCTGGTTGTTTGCACCAAATTTTTCTGCTCTGCTCTGCTCGTCTGCTCATGAATATTTTCAATCTTATTTTATCGACGACATGAACGCAAAGCGCAAAGCTGTGCAAAATGCAGAGTCGAGTACATTGTGCAAGCTCAGCTCATCGAAAACAGAGAAAATAGAAAGCAACTGACAACAACTGATGCCAAAAACGAGTTCAAAGCTCGTGAAATCGAATCAAATGGCGAATATTTTGGCACAAAGCACCAAAAGCATTTCATGCCAAAAAGAGAAAGCTTGCGCTGGCTGAAACATTTGCTCAAATTTTGTAAACTAATTTTGAATTCAAAACATGAATTGAGTTATTCAAGGAGACCTCAAACATTATCTTGTTTTAGTGCACAATCGAGCGTCGGAGTACTGAACTGGGAAAACGAAACTTGTGGCCGAACTGCTATTTCGGACCGCGGTCTCAAAGGAGACGGAGTTCCGGAGTTGTGTTGTATTTTAATTCAACTTTAACTTTGAACCATAATTTATGAATGAACCCTCAACTTTATGTAATTTCTAGCCAAGCTTGCAGTACACATAAGCTTTCTCTGTAGCAATTAATGTGAGCCAACTCAACTCCTAAAATGACAAGGACGGATGGATGCGATGCGATGGGCGACGCGTTGCAATTAATTTAGCGGAGACATTGCAAAATGAAGCATCACGAAGTAGGTACATACTGGAAGAATTTCATTGCCACATTTGTGCACACAGACTCGACTCTAGTGTCCTCAACTGCGAGCTAGGTTTGCGTTTGCTATAATGTACTGCACAAGGGAAAGTATCGAGGTGTCGTCCCCTCGACATTGGGACCAAGATAAAGATTTGAGATCGAACCAACGTTTCCGAGTAAATTCTTCTAGCTGAATAATAGGTTTGAAAACAGTTTTTAGATAGTCTGTGCAATATTTTGTCAAAGATCACGTCAATAGTTCGGCCATGTCCCCCCTGTGAAACTTTCATAGTTGTGCTGTAGTGCTCTTGCTGTGAGACTGCTCTGCTCGACGACTTGAGCAACAAAAACTCTGCCGGGGGAAAAAATGTGTTTTGTTAAAATAAACTTTGTTGCAATAATAAATGAATTCATCGCTTGGCTTTCAGATCCACGTCTACGTCTGACGTTTACAACGCAAAACTTTCTTTTCTTTTTCTTTCAACTTAATTAGTCCTAGTCTCTCGCGTCAATTTTGTGCAACTTTTATGGATAATTCACATCATTTAAAGGGCATAGTGGTGGCAAACACCGTCACCGTCACTCGTCACTCATCATTAGATTCAATCAAGCGCCGAGCAGAGCATCTGCAGCAGTGCAGAGCAGAGCAACACAACAACTCAGATGGATCCAAACTTCCGAGTTACGACTTGCAGTGCAGGGCAGAACCTCGCCGCATCGCATTGCAACCAACAACGAGCCAAGGAAGGAAGTACATAAGCAAAAGCACATCCTTAATCCGTCCAAGAAAGTGAGTGAAAGTCACTTTCACTTTCTCCACTGCTTGTCTACCTGCTGCCATTCTCGCCTCGCTTTTCTCTTGTTCCCTACCTCTGCATGCATTGCGTTGCATTGCATTGCATTCGTTCATTCTTTCTCCCCATATGGCAAATAAATAGAAAGACGAGATGACGAGATAGCTATGTAGCCCAGTTTCCAGTCTAGTTGGGCAAAGAAAATGCCCAGAGTGAGCCAGGCCGGGAGGCAGACTCAAGCTCACTGAAAAGATACCAATATCTTGCCTTTCGATAAAATCTGGACGACAACAATAATATTTGATTATTTTGATTCGTCGCGTCTCGACAAGACTTCTTCTCTGAACTTGGTCTAAGTTTTTGTTTTGCTTCGATAAATGACTTGAACGCAGTGAATGTTTTCTGCCCCTGCCGATTGAATCGTCCGGTAGGACAGCTGCTCGTTGTAAGGCTGCGACTGCGACGGACGACTAAGACGATTCCCTCATTCAGAAACCTAACGTTGAGATTCCTCGACGACACAACTTGCTCAATGGAGCTGTTCGGACAATTGCAAATGGAAAGCTTTAGAAAAGTGCGACGGGTGGCATTCTCTTATCTGATTGTTATATGATCCAATGACATAACTTCGTTCTAAATGTGCCCAATTCTGCCAGCCCGCAAAGTTTACTGCAACTGAGCGTGATCACGATTTGATTTGACTTTACACGACCTTCAGAGGGGCCCGTCGGGAAACTCAACTATTTACAATGAAGTGACCTAACTCAAATTCTCCAGGCTATTCAGAAGAGTCGCCAAGGCAGGTCAATAACTTCAATAAAAGAAATTCTTCTGACTCGAAACAGCTGTTTCGAGACCAAATACGCCAAATCCCATTCTGTGATTCAAATGTTGACTGATAGGAAGCTATACCTAGCTTTCTAATGAAAAATATGCCGAGCAGGCTGAGAGCATAAAAACATAAAAAGTTTTTGGGGACATGTAGCATTGGGAATAGTGGAGTTGGAATCTTCTTCAAACTTTCTGTTGTTAGAAACGTTCCCCCCAATGCTTGTTAAAAAATATTAGTTTTGTACAGAACTCCAGAAAGTTGTTTGGTTTTGCAAACTATGAGAAGAATATTATGTAAAGCAAACCGGGAAGGAAGGACGTATAAACTCTAATAAACTCATGTCGCAGTCAGTCAATACTTCCCACGCAATTATTTTGCAAATTCTTTACAAAACTAGCCGAGCCGCCTCGAGTTTTGCAAAGAAAAGCGCGCTCTGTTACTATGAATGAGTAAGTTCCTAGCTTGATCCTAGCCTTAGGCTAGGATCAAAGAAATAGGAACGAATGAATGAATAAGATAATTATCTGCAAAGGCGGGTATTCTAGAATTTCAACGATGGGAAACTCTGCCGAACTCCCACTTTCCCTAGATTCAGATTCAACCACAGCCACCTCCGCTAAAATTTTGAAGACGACAAGACCAGCCTTTACTTTCAAATCTTCTCGTTCACACCTCTCAATTAGCTACTAAATAAATCGGTCTAAATTAAAGTTAAGGAATGCATTTCAGATTTAGTACATTACATGCGCGGTCAGCTGGCTTACTTTTGGCAAGCAAACCACACGCAAATTACCAAAAAATTGTTGAGATTTTGACCAACAGATTAACCGTATCGAACACGCAAAACCCAGCACTCAATTCTTCTAGTAAAAGTAGGAGATTCATTGGAACCACACAGAGAAATGGAGAAAATGAGAACTATGTTTATTGTGGTGATGTCGAGGAATGATTGGCATGAAGGCCACCACTGGCAGTGGCACTCGTGCAGTGCACCTAGATTTTATGTTTTGTGCCAGAAAATGGGTTTGATTGACTTATTTAGCACACGAGGCAAATTATTAACTCAAATACACTAACTTTCCAAAAGCAGAACATGACTGGCATTTGTCGTGTCTACTTAAACTTGTCTGTCGTAAGTACTTTAAAAATTGGGGGACCAATTATGAAACGTACCTTTCAGAGTCGCTTTTCGAAGTACTTTCATAGCATACAACGTTCCGGTGTCCTTCCCGAAAATTTTCCGAACCAGGAAAACCTGCAATAAAACAAAAACATATTACGTTTACCGTCCGATACCACGACGCATCCTCAGGTCAGGCACGGCATGCAAATAATGTAAAAGCATGTCTGACGAAAAAAAAGACGGTCCCCACAATTACACCTAAATAAATTCCTACAGAAGCTCAAATATTCTTAAGTATTGTTTACGCACAAAGGAGTATTCTTGTACAGAACTCGGCATACATGTAGTTCAGTTGGCAGCAGGTTAAGTTAGGTTGCTTACGTACGAACTGCCGAAAATTAAGGGTAAACCTTAGTTAAATTAGAGTTGATAGTTAAGAACTTGCCTTGCCAAACGAGCCCTGTCCAAGTACTTTGAGGAGCTCAAATTGCGAGGGTTCCGCCTTGTCATGACCTTCACGAGTGACATCATTGACTTCAATCTCATTTTCAACGCCATTCATTGGCTCGTGTTCCCCGCGGTTGACGTTGCCTCCATTATTTCCCCTGTCACCAACCCCTCGTTGTGACGATGTGACCGACTGCGAAATTGAGTGTGGATTTGAAGTGTCCGCTGGCTGTGCAAAAGAGAAAACACAACAAATGAAACATTTGGTCTAAAATAGATATTATCAAACAAAACTGAATTTCCTTACCTCAACATTTTCGTCCACCAGCATTTCTTCACAACCCTAAAACGAAAAAACATTCAAGGTTGAGTCATTTATGATTTCAACAATTTTCAGGAAAATTACAGACGTGCAACAAGGTGGTGAAACACACCAAATTAAATGCAAAATTGACTTAATTTAACTGGCTTTGTTTTCAAAATACAAATACTTACAGCATTGTCCGACGAAGGACGTTTAGCATCTCCCCAAGGGACCCCAAGTTGATTCGCCAAGGGCATGTTGGGCGATACTAAACCCGATGTACAAATGAATCAGCAACTTAAGAACATATTCGGCATGGGAATAATGGGAAACCCGATGAACTTTTGAATAACGTGCTCTGCATGGGAATAATGATGATGAAAACTATACGTGCATAGTGTCAGTCAGTCACGCCTTTGCCCTATTTTCTTCCACACTTCGTGTAAAGTGGGTAGCCACTTTTGGGTTTCAAAGTTTTTGACGACTTACAAGGGAGCGGGAGAGGAAACTGCCCGAAAAAGGCGAAGATCGATTGCGCCCGAATTTTTTTTTCTTGTAGAGGTTGCCCCATCCCATACCTAAACAGAGAAACGGGCGTTTTACGCCTTGCATGCATGCCGAGGAAATCTGTTGCAAATCTTTGAAGGGGTTTTTCAAAAACTAGAATTATTTTCCCCGCTTGAAGAGTTCCATTAGACAGGTTCAAGGCGACTCTTGAATCTGCCACCACACTCTGCCTATTTTATTTATAGAAAATTCGAATTTGCAAATATTAGAAATTCAAAAGCATTTGAAAATGTTTGCAGGCTGATGGGTATCGAATGTTTTTGGGAAAACAAATTGATGTTTGGCATCTTTTGGCCCAAGTAGACAAAACAAAAGATACTCCAAAAGATGAGTCGGGTCGGGAACGGAACTAATTCAAGGCATTTCTAATCTAACAGCTTGCTGTGAAATTGTACCAAAACGCAAGGCCCAAAGTCGGATTGTCGGAATAACATTGATTTTGAATTACCTGTCCCGGGTTTTAGTTATTTTTGGACCACCCTGTATAAGTGAACTCGGAGTCGTCAGTCGTCATCTCTATCCGACGATTCCTATGCAAACAAAGCTGTGCAGCTGACAGCAGCAGGAGGAGGTGGGTAGTTTCCATCATCATCATCATACGCAAGCCGAGCACATTATTTGAAAAGTTCAACATCATCGGTTTTGATAGTTTCGCACTTTCGCATGACAAGCCGATTGTTCAAAAAGTTGATTGGTTCAGAATCTTATAGATCCGTCGGTTTAGAATCGCTTGTGGGCTTGTGTGTACTTACTGATTGCCGATATCGCTAATCGCTTGTAGGCTGCAAATATCAAACCAACCGGCAACCCAGTGAAAACGAAAGGATTTTTGGAGAAAATACCTGTGTCAATTTGAAGAAGTAAGGCATTAGAAGATTACAAAACTTCCTAGTCATATTGTAAAAAATAGCATTAGGACTTAGGACGTTCTGGAACCAACTGTTTGGGGGGGGGGGGCGAATCCTTTATGCTTTGCCAATAGATCATCCTAATTGCAAAATCGATGTACGTAATTTTCAACTGACTGATTCCTGAACGGAAGCCTGCCTAATTTTTTGTGTTACAGTGCATTTTCTGCATTTACTGCTTCGAAAAAAGTTGACTGAATTTGTTTCCAACTTCTGTGTAAAAGACTGCTTACTGTTTTCTAGATTTAGCACATGTGTGTGACAAGTAAAATAGTTGCTTTTGGCCGACTCTGTCATTATAATAATCGTTTTATGGTTGTTTGGTAATTTGGTATACGTTCGTGTGCGCTAAGTTACAGTAGCAGAAGACACTAGGCTCGTGCGTTGAGCGTGACACAGCAGAATATCACCAATTGAAGTGGTGCGAGCTACGGAAAACAAAGTACAAAATAAAATTGCATTCATTAGACATACCGGTCAAATCTTGGGATCGAATCAGTTAAATTAGGGAATCCGTCAGTATTTTAAGTAATTAGGATACGATTCAGCTTAATTTACGCTGTGATTGTAAGGTTTGAAATTTCAAAACGAAGCAGAACATGTTTGGACGTTTCGGAGAAGTTGAGGCTGAGTCCAGCCGTGCCTTTATGGATGATGATGACGAAGACTATGAAGCTGCCATTTTAACTGCTAATGGAAGTGCAAGTAAGGAATCACAACCGAGAACTGTCATTCAAGATCAAGACTACTTTGAGAGTCGAATCGTTCAAGATGGCCCTGGCTACAAGTTGTTCTTTCTGGATGACGATGACTCTGGGGGAGCGGAAGACACTGCAAATTATGGGTTAGTCTTGGCATGGCTTTCTAAAACACTTGACTTAGTTAGTTTACGTTAGTAATCATAGTATGACTTCATTTGTCTATTTTTATCACAACTGTACCCCGGAGCCCAGAATCATTCCTGTGCGGCATAATTTACTTAAGTTGTAAGATTTTAAACCTGTGAATTTTCAGATTGGAAATTGAAACGTACGTTGGTGAAGCTTACGAAACATTTATTCAAGAAAACAAGAAAACTCCTGCTTCTCAACTACTATGTGTTTTCGATGGAAGGGTACCAGTTGGTAAGAAATGCCACACAATTAATACAATAAATTCAAGTTTGCGAAGGTATTCAATCAATTCCAATTCCAGGCTTTGGAAAAGGGTACTTGGGTGAAGGATCTGTATCATTGGCCAAAATATTCTATACCGGCAGCCAGGGAACTGTTGATTCACTTCTTGTGCGACCAAAGGCAAAACTAGTAGTGGAAATTGTCAAAGTTGGCGAAAACTTGATGTTTGCCTTAATTGACACATACGCCGTTCCAAGTGGGACCATCAACTTTATCTTGTCTGAGGTTTGTTACTTTTCAATCGTCCTATTCATGGTTGGAGTCCCTCGGCAGTTATCTGAATTCTGAATGCACACCTGTAAGAGGGTTCGGATGTAGAAACTAATTTTTGTATTCTTTTCGGCAGTTGCAAGTTTTTATTGGAGCATCGCACCGTGTGGTTATATTTCATTCCGAAGGACTAGCTAATTTCAGGAGTGAACCCGATGGCATAATTGAAAGCAAAATATTTTATATCCGAAATGAATTCTTCAGTAAAACCGAAATACCGGCTCCTGCTAAACGATGTCCTTATCCAAATCTACTCTCTGGAGTCTCTGGTGCAAGTAAGTTCAAAAAGTTAATAAAAATTCTGACTGCATTCTGCATTAATGAACGAATGATCAGAAACCAAGCTTCCGCCTGGTTCGAAATTAAGAATTTCGAAGGAATTTTTAGAAAACCGTTTAAATCCATTTAGGGGTGTCGCAAACGAAATTCAAACAGGTCAATAATTTGGCCAGATATTCGATAATGATGCGCTGAATAAAGAATATCCTGATAAACATTAAATTTAATATTGGTACGGATAGGAGAATAATCACAAACTAGCACTTTACCCGTGCTACGCACGGGGTGCTTATTTTTCAAAGCCCATAGAATTTGGTTTGATATCATAGAAAATAAAAAAAATGCATTTGCATCACAACCAACGCAAACAAATTCGGACTCAAAAAAAATTCAATTCATATTTGGTTACTAAGTGAACGTTAACTTCGTGTCAACAGGATACGGTCTCGGAAGGAAGGAGAGAAGGAGATTATTACATACGATCTTAATAGAGTAGATTTGTTTGGTTTGCTTTTCAGTTTTGACAGATTGTCAACAAAATCATAAGAAACCGTGCGTTGCGTTGGTCAACTACACCCCATCTGAAACTGTAGACCAATTTACACTGAAACCTTATTTTGACATTGTTCGTGGAGCTCAAAACACAACTCCAAAGAATTTCCACATCTCTACTTACTTCAGTGGACTCAAATTCAACTTGGCCTCAACTGGAAGTTCGATTCCATCACATATTTCACGCTCCAATTTGTATACATAAATTGTTGAATAAATCGTACTTTTAAACCCAATTTGTTTACTGAAAGACTTGGCTTAAAAGCAATAGTGATTAGAAGCCATGCTTGACGTGTAGATTTCAGATCTTTCGATATCAACGAACTCTTGTGGAGCGTTGTATGTAGCATGTCTCATTATTTCATCGCAAGTGCACTTTGAAAAATATGGCATCTCTTAAAGATTTTGTATTCCTCCTAGTGAAATTGAACTGATTCGTTTTTGACTTTTCAGATTCAGCATCTGCTTATATCAGGGTTTCTCGGTCAATCGAACAACGCAACGCTTTAATTATCAGTGTTGAACGACATCCGTTTCCAAAACTGAAATGGCTGCTAGTATGTTTAGCTCGGGTCCAACTACTAGTTCATTTCGTACCTCCGAAGGGCATGGACAGAACGTAAAATTTTCACCGTTCACGGAAAGTCGATTAGCTTGTGCAGCAGGGACGGAGTACGGTTTGCAGGGTGAGATTCTCGCTTTCGATTTAATTTTAAGTTTCTCAAATATTTTTAATAATGTTAGGAATATGGACTTTTTTGTAACAGGTGAAGGCTATTTGTACGTTTTGGAGAAGAATGAAGCGAATCAACTTGAGTTACTCAATAAGTTGGACTATCGAGATAATTTGTTTGACATGTGCTGGTCGGAAACTGATCCAAATATTTTGGCAACCGCAGCTGGTGATGGCTTCACTCAAGTCTGGAATTTAGGATCAAAATACCCGAAGGTAAGCCAGAGCTCCGCTAATAATTAATTGCATAATTCCTTATTGCATTAGAAAACATAAAGTTTAGATTTCACGGATGGTTTTTTTTTGCCTTCCCAGTGAGCTTTACGTTTCGATATCTATATTACAGGTTCCAATTCATGAATTTAAAGGCCATCGGAAGGAAATGTCTTCACTGGATTGGAATCTTCCGAAGTTTTCAAACTTGATCCTCGCCGCTTCTTGGGATGGAACCGTTTGCTTGGTAATTTGGTCACAACTATAAAATTTTCACCAATGAGTTGCAAAGTCATTCGTGGTGAGCCTTAACCTGGACCTAATTTAATTTATTGCTGTTTTAAGTATGATGTCGGTACCGCATCACCTTGGCCAACTCTAAAGATGACGGTCAGCGATTTAATTGTTTACCAAGCCACTTGGTCGCCTCACACTGCAAATTCTTACATAAGTGTGTCCAGTGAGTGTCTTCATGCAATTTCATTACAACTTTACAACTGATCTTGATGATGACTTAGAACCACAACTTAATTATAAAAGGTGACGGCGTATTGCAACTATGGGATGTTAAAGCGGACACAAAGAAGCCTCAGATTTATTTGTCCGCTTCGGACAATGAACTACTTACCTGTGATTGGGCCAAATATGCTCCAAATATAATCATAACTGCTGGTGCAGACAGTATGATTAAGGGTTGGGATCTTCGAAACTACAGTCTACCCCTCTTCCAGCTAGAGGTAGTATTAGTAAATTCATATCATCTGGAACACCATGAACATTTTGAATTTACACGCAACTTAGCCATTACGGTTTAATTAAACAAAAATTTGGAATTTTAGGACCACGGTCACGCGGTTAAGAAGGTTAAATTTTCCCCGTTTCACCCAACCATTATTGCGTCAGCTAGCTACGACTTTACTGTCAGGTAACGATTTCACGCTCGACTTTGTCAAAGGTTCTTCTTTTCCTACATTTTGACTTTTATACAGGATATTCGACTACTTGGCCCCAGACTTTAATTTGGAAATAATAAATCAACATACGGAATTTGTTTATGGCTTAGACTGGAATTTACATAAAAAGAATGAATTAGTCACCTGCGCTTGGGATCAAACTGTCAAATTATGTGAACCAACAAGTCTAGCGTCATTTCCGCTAGCTAATGTAACGTAACCACTAAATTTGATATTTGTTCCAAAAATACATCAGATTTCATTCCAAGCTACCATCTGGATGCTCTTAATTCTTAATTACCATGCATTGATTGAATAGAATGTCCGAATTGCATGCTCGCTCACTGTACGTTTGATTCTGCAGCTTGGTTGCAAGCAAAAATCAGTTATTGTCGACAATAAACGTATCTCTAATAAATTATTTTGTCGGGTTCCCAAAAAAAAATTCTGTGTAAAATCCTGTTCTTACAAGTGCGTAGTGTAAACGTGTGAAGAGTGTGAACTAGAAACGTTTTGGCTCTCCGCATGTATGAGTTGAAGTGAGAAATAATCTCATGACTTTGGGCACTTTTAATAGCCATACAACCGTTCGACCCACTTGCCGTAGCAGAAGTTTGTCAACTTTGCTAGCTATCCGATTTAATGCCGAGGAACCGAATTCCTCGGCATTAAAGATGCACTTTCTTTTCAATTTAGAATGAATGCTTCCAAAAACAAAAGTTCATTTTGCATTATGGATGAGCCCGATGGTATTTCTCAATCCGTCTATTCTCAACCAATTGTAATTTCCTTGCCTGTGATAAAGTGAACTTTCTTTCGATGCATCATTACAATATGCTCGTTAATTGTCATTTTTTGGATAATTCTGGAAACTCTGAAAAACGTTCAAGGTAGCCAACTGAATAAAGAAATTCAAATCTGTGCGCTCCTTCCCCAAACATAAAATTTGTTGTTTTAATTTTAAATGCATTATTAGCGTGGGCAAATTTGGCTACAATAAGTTAACCCTTTGGGAACGCAATCTACGGGGGCTACTTCTGCTTAACAGTAGGAAAAGTGGGAGAAAGTTCAGTTTGACGAGGGCCAACAAAGATAACAGTTTGGTTTTAATTTACCACGGTAGGAATCATAGGTGAGCCTGAAAGTAAACAAAACATTTTACATTTGTAACATTCGCAAAAATATTTTAAGGTTAGGGAATTATTTATCGATGTTTGTATCGATGCTCACACTCTCAATAGTATAACTATGTCGCAGATTCTAATTATGAGTTGTATACTTGCTTCAATAAAACATCTACGTGCTCGCGTGTTGTGTCCTTGTCTGGCAGTAATTGTAAAACAAAGTCAGACGACCTGCGTCTGACGCGATTACGATGACAAGATAAAAGCGTGCTTTCCTCGTTTGTGTGTCAAAACTCGCCAAGCAAATAATTCTGATCATAACTGCGAATTAGAGGTGCATTTAATCTTGATTGTAAACAATTTAATGAATGTGACAAGTAAATCAAGTAAATATAAATACTGCACCAAGCAAAAATCATAAATCAATAGTCGATTCTCTACTCATTATAATTTGCTCGAACCAGGTTAATGCGCTTTAGATTTGAATAAAGCAAAGCACATCGCTTGTAGCGGCCATGAATATGATACCACCCAAGCCACCAGCAGTATTTTTGAGGCTCCATGTCCTGTCAACCACGAATGCTTGTGAACCACCCTGAGACTGTCACGATTTCTGACCAACGCTGATAGAATGTAAACATTTGTAAACGGACGTGAGCAGCCGTGCAGTGAATCATCCACGATAGACGAGGCTTATTTTTTTTAATATTCGCTAAGGACGGTACGTAAATCTTCTTGGGGTGACCCACGAATTTGTCAGTTCGTCCAGGCTGGTCAAAGTCGTTCTTGGTGGCTCAAGCATGATTAACAAATTGCGAACAATCACGATTGCGGAGACGCAATCGAAACATGTATATTTGTGAGTGAACATCCAAAGGAAACAGATGAATTTGTCGATTACCCAGTCCCATCCTCCCATCACCTAGACTTCTGAGCACCCCTGGGGCACCCTTAAGATTTCTGAACCCCCTGAGCCATTACGATATTTTGTGAACCACCTTGTAGATTTGTGTACAGCCTTGAGGTATCATTAATATTCGTGAACACCATAAGCACAACAACTATATTTAAATCCTAAATTGAGAACTAGAACCTTGCCGGACATCTGCATCCCTTAATCGACTCAGACCCTAACAAAGAGCACCCATTTTGGAAGCCAAGCCTGCCAATTGTTGCACTTATAAAGTAACCATATTTCCTGGTATTTGGATTGATTATACCAGATATCTGGGTTCTGTGGCAAATTTGCTAGGAATGTTAGACGAGTCAAACAAAGTAAATCAACCAAGAGCTGTCGAAGAAAACTGTAACGCGGACGGACACCATTGGTCACTTCATAAGCTATTTCGCGTTGCTGTCGTCGTGTAAACTGGGAAACAAATTGAGGACGAATTACTGAAATGCGGAACACCCTGATTGCATTTATACAGAAGCCTATAAAAGACATTGTAAACATTTTAATAACTTCAATTATCACACTTTGCTCGCTTCGAATTACTCTTACTTTTCGAAATTGTTTATAACCTACCGAATGTGCTTTTTTACGTAAAAACATCAAGTCTGTTGTTTCGTTTCCAAATTCGATGAAGAAAATCTCTAAGAATGTCTGACCGAGCCACTAATTTGCATGGCTGCCCTGTGCCCAGTTTAACAGCATCGCTTTCCGCCGGACCATCTGGAAACTTGATTTTTCAAGACACAAATATGGTTGAACATTTGGCAAAATTCGATCGGGAAAGGATTCCCGAAAGAGTAGTTCACGCTAAGGGTGGTGCTGCGTATGGATATTTTGAAGTAACTCATAACATCACAAGTCTAACAAAAGCTACAGTTTTCTCCACGATTGGAAAGCAAACACCACTCGCTGCAAGATTCTCAACAGTTGGAGGAGAAAGTGGATCCGCAGATACAGCCAGAGACCCTCGAGGTAAAAACTTGTTTTTACTGTTAACATTAGCCTATGCATGGTTTAAATTCACGGAGAGACTTTAAAATCATCACAGAAACTATGAACAATACTGCGACAGGAAAGAAAAAGAAATAATTTCTTTCTTTCTCAAGGTTTTGCTGTCAAAATGTACAGCGAAGATGGTAACTGGGATTTGGTGGGAAACAACACGCCAATTTTTTTCATTCGAGACCCAATCCTTTTTCCAAGTTTCATTCACACTCAAAAACGAAATCCAACAACTCATTTGAAAGATGCGAATATGATGTGGGATTTTATTTCTCTGCGTCCCGAAACAACCAATCAAGTTACATTTCTCTTCTCTGATCGTGGAACTCCAGACGGATTTCGCCACATGGACGGTTTCGGTTCTCACACATTCAAACTGGTTAATGCAGCTGGAAATGCTGTCTATTGCAAATTTCATTGGCTAACTGATCAAGGCTTAAAGAATTTGACCACGGAGGAGGCTGGCCGTTTGCAAGGAACTAATCCAGATTATGCAATCGAGGATCTCTACAATACAATAGATCTTGGAGAATTCCCATCTTGGACTTTGAACATTCAGGTAATGACTTTTGAAGAGGCTGCAAAGTACAGATGGAACCCATTTGACGTGACCAAAAGATGGCTGGTTACCGATGTGCCACTGCAACCTGTAGGCAGAATGGTCCTGAACAGGAATGCACAAAATTATTTTGCAGAAGTTGAGCAGTTGGCCTTTGATCCTGGAAACTTCATTCCTGGAATCGAAGCTTCTCCCGACAAAATGTTGCAAGGACGCTTGTTTTCTTACGTCGATACACAAAGACATCGTCTAGGTGCAAATTTTCCTCAACTACCGGTCAATCGTCCACTGGCTCCGTTGAAAACCTATACGCGGGACGGCCCCATGTGCTTTGAAAATCATGGGAGTGCACCAAACTATTTTCCAAATAGTTTTGGTGGTCCAGGATTAGATCCCTCAGGGGTCCAATCGGTATTCCCGTTAAGTGGAGATGTAGCCCGCTTCGATTCTGGAAATGATGACAACTTTTCACAAGTAAACGTATTTTGGCAGCAAGAACTTTTGCCAGATGAAAGACAAAGACTTGTAAACAATATGGCCGCGAGTCTGAAAAATGCATTAGTTTTCATCCAGAACAGAGTTGTCGCTAATTTTAGATTAGTTAACATTGAATTTGGGGATATGTTGGCTGCAGCGCTTCAAAACGCTAAGCATGAAGCAATGCGTACTAAAAAGAGGAAATCTGACCAAATGTCAACTTCCAACTAAAATTCTTTTGACAAACTAAAATTAATTTCAGAATAACTCGAGTGATCACTACCACTACTGTCGAATTTGATAATGCGAATATAATTTTCCAAGCTTTTTGACGAGGCTTAATTTCAATTTCTTGAATTTACTCCAGAACGCTCTGTCATAAGGTAGTCGGTCCATATTGGACTGCATCTAGGTGTAGTAGGTTGTAGGTAGTCTAAATTTACATTTAGAGATTTCGGGTTGTGATTTTTTTATTTCGATTGTATTTATTATGTTTCCAATTCCAATTACCAAAATCAAAACATTCAAGCATTGTACGCGCTAATTACTTGAATTCGTTGTAATTTCAATTCAATTCAATTCAATTCAATGTTTTATTTTTGTGAAGCTTAGCTGATATAAAATATGACAAGCACATTGTTACCAATACCAGTTCACACGGTTCGTGGTAATTCGTGAGTAAAAGAAAAAGAAAATGTATATATATAAGTGTGTTAAAATAATAGTAAGATAATTCTGTGATCTGAGTAATAGTTGTAAAAAATATGTTTTTAACAAAACTGAGTCAACGCATATTTTCAAAATCTTTAATCATAAACTGAGTAAGAATGTTTTTGTTAAGTTTGGTACATTTTTGTATGAATTCCCCAACCTATTTAAAACCTTACTCTCTCATGATTCTGAGAACGATTCGAATTAAAATCGTTTGGTATTGTTGATTTTCGTTGCAGTATTTGCTTTTCGTACCATTTTTTACCATAAACAACCCTGGTTTCATTTAACACTAATAAGCTCGTGTGCTTTGTATTCTCGCAATCCAATTAAAGTTGCACCTGCATCTCCAGAAGTATGTATTATGTATTTCATGATAGAGCGAAGCTTTAGCATGGACTGCGACTGGTTGAGGAGTCAAGTCACATATAGTATTTAAGGAACTAAGCGAACGGGTTGACAAGTCTGAGTGGAATTTATGGCCTAAGCGGAGACAAGCCTTCTGCACAAGTTTTCTTCACAAATACACACAAGAATGCATTTTCTGCCTTCTCAAGATCTGGCGAAGACGTTTTCGTCTTTTCACTCTTTCACCGTCCAAGAGCACGACCCTGCCGACCTACCATGGCAATGGCATTGTGCTTTCACATCTTTCCTATGCACTCCTTAATTTATTAGGAATGTCGACTGCCCCAAAATTTTTACTCTTTCTGCTGAAAATCCTATTTTCAGCTAGTTCAACGTTGAAACGTTGAAAGCCTTCCAGGGATCTCGAATGCGTTACCCTACCGCGTTGGCCACCCGCTAGTTGCTACCACCATCCACCATCAGCATCTCAATGCAATAGTGCTTAGGTTCTGTCAACTGAGCTGGTCCTCCTCGGGTGTTCTTTCCAAATAAAATATGGCTTTGTTCCCCACGAATAATGAATTCCTCCTAAACAAGGTATTCCTGCTGGTATTGATAGCTTAGTCCTTTGCCCCGAGTTACTCTATTTTGGAAACGTATTGTGTTCACCGCGTTTGTCATCGGGAGGTAAACATAGTCAATATTCACTGATTCAAATTTAGGATTCTTCAGGTAAATCTCTGTAAATGGTCACCTTTTCAAACAAAATTAATAAATTATCGAAAGCCGACAGGTGCAATTCTATTTCATTTCTCCCACCCCCATCCCTAGTTTCCAGTTTTAGTCATTAGCAATCAATGCAAGTTTGTAAAATGCTTGACGGTATAACTTCGAATATATGTATGTATAAAGGCGGCTTTGCGATTTTCGACAGCGGATGTTTTTAACCGTTCAAGTCTACAAACTAGAACCAAATAACATCCAAATACTTGAACGGAAAAGCTTCGTTCCCCAAACTTACCAGAGATTTGTTCAATATATTGCAAACATGATTTCTATTGAAAACCCTACTGTTCCTGTACGGTTGCACAAGTTCGAATCAGAATGTGTGGAGAACCCTTAGCGTAAGTAACCAATTGGCCACCATAATCAAAATCGCATCTCGCAATTAGCCTGCGAAAATTCAATAATTGAATTTTACTTTGCAATTATTGCAAAACTTTAAATGTGATTTCGATATTTCTAACACCTTATGAAACAGGATTTGAAGGATCATCTCGAAAATCTGCAATGAGTAAATTAGGGGAGCGTTGAGCGTAGGTCCATCGGTCATTCAAAGAGATCGAATTCATGTAAAGTTCACATTCATTACTCTAAATCCCGGAGCGCCTGTCAGTCTGTTTATCCACAACTGAAAGAAAGGGATTGGATTAGGAAGTTCGTTTGGAAAGGGCCAAAGTCAATGTCAGTCGGGAAAATTAACAAAGCAATTAACAAAGCCAACATTTGGGCACTTTTTTTCATCTTCTCACTGCTCTTGTCCCTACTTTGTGTGTACTTTCGTCTAAACCTAGATCTCATTTCACCCATACAAACATTAGAGCAGTACTCTCACATGTTTTCCACTTACGTTAATGAAGACCGGATGTTGTAGTGTTCTTGTACTTACTTTGTACTTTCGCTAAAATGTATGGCTTTGGAGGGTTGGCGTAAGGATGCACTTAGAGAATCTTTTGACTCCAAGTCTAAACTAGATCATTCAGGCATGGGAACTCTAAAGAAAGCTTCACAAATTCTCCAAAGGAATGCCCGCCTCCTTCCATTTCATTTTCAGGATTCTTTAGTAAGACAATGCGGTTGCATTGTTTTAACTTTGAAGATGTCCATTCGTGCGTGATAAAGTAATTCCGGGGCGGTTGATTGATATGAGAAGTGAATTTTTACTACAAAGAATCTGAATTAAAAATGAATGTTCATTCAACATGGCTCTGTTTTCGAATTCGTACATTTCGTCTAAAAACTTAGGAGGTGAAGATGGTTGCGTACTTGATGAGTCAAATCCCATCTTCACCCCTGTGGTATACAAAGGATTGTGTGAGACCCTGGAATCAGTCTTTGAGAAAATACCCTTGTAATAATACCTTAAACTGTCACCGGAGAAGGTCATTGTTGAAGTTGTTCGCTCTCAGATTGTACATTTGAACTCATTTTCAAACAAATGAAGGTCTCAAACTGAGATCAAGCATGTTCCTTCCAAACCAAAGAAAAACGAGGTTCGGTTAGGAACCCTAGAGCTTGTTTCTGGTTTTTCTAGCAAGATCAGTGGAATATAAAGTTTCAAACATTTGAACAGCATGGACTTCTCATATTACTTTAACTGCTGCTGCATTTCTGCACGGTTGACTGTCAAGCCAAAAGTAGAGTTGCTAACGATGGCTCTTCTTCCAATGAGTTTTAAAATACATTGCACTAGATCAAAGTGGAAATTCTAGAGGAGCAACAACCTTTTTCGAGAGTTTGATCTCCACCTGTCTGTCACTCATACTTGCGTTTAAGTAACACATTTTTAAATTCATGTCTTCCTCATGCTCAACACTTGGGAATCTCGAACATTGAACTATTGAAAATTTGCACGAGAGGCATCTGCTTCCTGGCAAGTACTGCATTCCGTTAGTATAAAGCAGGATTTTTACTAGATTCGCAAGGATTATTTATGTCAGCCAGTGTTTAATATTTGTGACATGAAATGAATGGCGCAGCAAACTTAAAATTTTGTTTAAATGAACTGCAAAGGTGACAGGGTGAACTGAATTCGCAAAGATCATCATGAGTGTAGTGAGCATGTATGTGATTCCAAAAGCAATGCTGGTTTCCACAATCGGTAGATGACCATTCCAAAGCAGAATCGACGATAAATGAAAGAAGAGAACAATCAAAGTTGTATTTCTTCAATAATGGAAACCACCTCTATCTGATTTCCTTGTCAATGGAAAAAGATCCAAGATCCAGATCGGTACCACAAGAACTTTAGTTTCCGCCCTTTCCTATTTTTTCTTTCCCTGGAATCCACTTTTAGAGCAATCTTGCTCTTTAAATGGGCTTTGTGGAAGCATAAACACATATTACTTACAGGATTTCTGGTGACGCCAGAATTGGATAACATCTCCGGAATCGTTCCTATCTCGTCAAATCATCTTTTAGTGTTTGTGAATGGTTATCTAAGCGGAGCTGTTGCAGTCTTGGACAAATTCTAAGCCTTGTGCTATGTGTACAGCAGATATTGGATGCAATTCAGAGTCTGTTTTGATGAATTTTGATGAACACGTATTCACGCAAAGATGTACTTCTTCCTTCAAATTCAAAGAAAAAATAGGTGATTTTAGCAAGATTTTGCACTTAGATTATATACTAATTTTATATTAATTTCAATGAACTGCCATTTCACCTTTAACTTTCTATTGCTAAATTTGAGGTTTAAATAAAATTCTAATTTAACCTAGAATCGGTAGAATTCAACCTTCCATTCTTCCCACATAATTCTAAAGATTTTTTTTATTGAAGTTAATAATTTTGCTTGATTATCTTTTGTGGTGGTAGAATATTTTAGCGATTGTTGCTGATCTTCTTGCAAGCTACGTACTCATAAAAACCTAATGGTGATAAGGTAGCAAAGCTCAAATTGTCACAGAAAAATTAGCTGGCAATTGACAGGCAGAGAGTTTAGAGAATTGAAAATCCTTTTTAATCCTATCTTTCTGTGGTTTTTTGTATCACATTCTTACCGTGTAGTTTTCCTTCATTTCACGACAAATCAAACAACTTTCTCATGTTATGATAAACTTCGGTCTCACCATTAACCTCCTAACCAGTGAACCATTAATAATTCGAGATTCACAACACAACCATCGTAGGGATTCATTCTATTCCATTCCTGCCTTGTCCTTTGCATACGAAAATATCCATATCTATCTAATAATTACTTTTCACAGGAAGAACTTAATATTCCATTTGAGTGGTGAAAACACTAATTCAAACCCCTTCAGCAAAAGCGAAGTTGGTGTTTAGATTTGCTCACGTATTTCGCTGATACACTTCTATCAATATGACTGGAACTGGCATCGTCAACAATAACAAGAAAAATATTTTATTTCTTTGGTAAAATAGGTGCGTCTCGCGTCAATACAAAACATCACGATCCTAAGAATATGAAGTTTATGAATCTGAGAGATGATTGATACGAATCGAAGTTTTGGAATGCCAAACTGTGCTTTCCATGGCCTTATATTTCAATCAATTCAAGTTCTTAGAAAATCTTGAGGCAAATTCTCAATATTATTAAAACCGTACTTGTATTGCTATTGAAGTGTTTACCCAATGAACATAATTCGACAGTTTTAGCTTGGGCGTTTTGGCATTCAGTCTTGATTCTAAAACGCATTAATTTTGTCGAACCTTAAATGCATTTTTGCTTATCTGACGCAGCCCAACCCTTTCTGCCTTTGCTTTTAAGTCCAAGAAATGCAATTCGATAAAAAAACTAGTAAAGATGAGAAGCCTGACTAAGTGTATGCTAAGATGCTGAATGTATCAGAAGTCGTGCAGCACTTCGTGTAAAGAAAAACAAACATAAAATGAATATGATTTTCAACTCTGATACTCCGTATGCCTCTCAAATCTCAATATGTAATAAATCTACTTGGTGTGACAGTGTCTCTTCATTCATAAAAGTTGGTCGCTCGTACTTCCTTCCCAAATACTCAAGTTTAGGGTTGCCCGATCTGTGCTTTGCTTTCCTGATATTATAATCCAACTTTGGAATCTCGCCGACTTCTTGTTGGCATTCGTACTTTTCGTACTCATTTTTATATCTTGTGAGTTTGAATAATTTTTCAAACAAAATTTGAATGGCCAACATTCCTACGTTTCGAGTAAATAATACAGTTCAGTTCGAGTAACTCTGTGGCCCAATTTGCTTAGCATAATGCCGTAAAGACTCGAGATGATAACTTACTCTGACCCAGCCCTGGTGCATATGCAGCAATATCTTCAATCTGTTTGAAAATATTTCCACCCTTTAATGCTCAGGGAATCGTATGGCTCTGTTAGTCAAACGAAGATAGTCTGGGCGTAGGCACTTCGGCTCATTTATTTTCGGCAAAAGGAACCCCTCACAGTCTCACATCACAAGGTTCGGGTCGATGCGTTGGAATTCAAAATTCTTCGATCAGAGATACACAAAGGCTGTGACTGCCAAGCAATGCATGTTTAACTTCAAGATTAGATAGATATTCATGCTCCGCAGAAAAATGATTTATTATTTGCAATGTTTTGTATCTGACAAGATAAAGCATAAACATACATACTTAACATTGAAGCGGCGCCTTTTATATCGCAAATTTTGAATCATTTCCAGAGAGCGTGTGGCTCATTCAGGTCTAGGAAATGCACATGATAAAACAGTGTGAATTCTGTGTACCTAATTTTATACGAACTGCAGGCGTTGAAATCACCGAACGAAAGTTAAGCAAGAGCAACGCATCGACTTGAAATATATTTAAACCAGAATCCGAAAATTTTGTCCCTTAAATATGAGGTTAGAGTTAGAAGAGTTTTTGGGTCCGGCTCGCGAGTAACATAGAAAGCCCCACCCGGCACGAATCCCAATAAACATGATGTTAGCCCATGGAAAATAAATTATTTTAATAGGAAACAATAGTTTAAACAATTAAGAGCTGAGTCGAAAATTCACCACAGGCATTCACCGTGTTTTACGGAGAACTGAATTAGATAGCTAACAATGGGCAGGGTGATTCGTATTTTGTATTACAACTAAGCTCTCTTGAGTTACTTATCTAATGTATGGGGTATGGCCAATTCAGATTTGCTCAAACCAGTAGAAAAGTTTATTAAGTGTG
>JAQGCM010000713.1:0-21303 GCA_034699705.1 Hymenaphorura dentifera
GTCAAACTTTGCGACCGCTAGAGTGGTTACGGACAGACTGGAAGACTGTATAGCATGGCACTTCGTGCATGCAATAAAACTTGGTCACTGGATGATCGTAAAATGTGCAGATTCGCTAGACTTAAGGTTCCAACATACAGAACAAAGTAGACGCCAATTGGGCTATTTGGCGATTATGGCGTCCGTAAGTGTGCCGGAGCAGATAATGTAATTGAAAGAGTCAGACTTCACACCAGATGTCAGAGAAATTAAAAAACAGCACGTGCAGAGCAAGCATGTTTATGAGCCATAATTTCTCAAACGCTAATTGGACCTCAGAAGTTAACTTGCTCAACACATTTTAATAGTGCTCTGGAATACAATTAAATACATCATGCCAGAAATTAGTTAACATTAATTTTGTAATTAATGAGAATGCTCCGGCATAAATTATGCACAGTTTGACTGCAGAACATACCATCCTTTATAAAGTATAGTTATGCTCTGGATTTTGAAACTGAATCCTCCGGGCTTGTTTTTTGTTAGATTTCGGTTGTAGTTTTACATCGTTTCAAATTCATTTCGTTCCAAAGTACCCTAAATTAAGATTTCCAACTTTTCATGAAGTCTAAACTCAAGCCTTATGAGATTTGAATTTGTTTTTATTTTAACGGCGAAATATATGAAAGTTTTATAGTTTTAAAGTTTATAGTCCAAGGCTTTCCTTGGAAGAGAATTCAATCAAAACTCCTTGCGCCGCAAGGCTTTTGACTGCGTCAACAAGAATTTCAAAACTATTTCTGCGACAAGCAAATTCCAAAGCATTCATGACCGTTTCCGTCATTTCTACATAGTTCTCGGAGGTTTGATTGCCCTTGCTAAATGATATAAAAATAAAATTCGTACGCGACGAGTACCGATTTTTTTAACCGTGACCAAATCTCAACCAGAATAGACGGTCCCTGAAGAGTGGCTTGGTAAACGGAGTCGCAAAACTAAAGACGCAGATTGCCTCGAAATTAGGGCTACACATCGTCATCAAAGGCATGACCTAACTCAACTGTTATCAAGTCAAGGCTAGGCAGTTTTCTCCTACGCGTTTTCCGGAGGGAGAGTTTGTTCCACCCTTCGTTTATATCAAATCAATAGCGGCTGACTGCTGACTGGGTCTGACGCAAACTTCTCTATAGACTTGCAAGGTATGACCAGGCTTAGTCTTGTAGGGCTCAACTATTTACGTCGCATTTCATTTTGCAGAACTCCAGAGATGAAATGAGAACACCATTGGCCCTCTCCTTTGAGTACTGCAGTGCAGCGAGAAACAAAATAATGAGATCAGAGATGCACAAAGTTGACTTCCTCTATAAAATTTGAAGGGCAGGCAGGTCTTTGTATGTAAACAATAACTTTCACCATTTGCCGGAGAAAGCTACTTTCTCTTCACGTTTTTGTAGTTACCTGAACAAATACACACATGTGGACGTCGTGCTGATAATGAAATTTTTATCTGAATTTGATGTCAGGCTATGAAAAAGGAAATACGTAGTGTTTTTGTACATTTTGCAGAAGTATTTATTCCTATACAGAGCAAAATCGGAGGCAAGGACAAAGATATTAAGTCATTTGGATGGTGTGAAATAAATTGAACATGTGTCGGGAAGAAGCATTATCCCATCAAAATAATGAGTCTATGCTTTACGAGTTTAATGTTTTCTTAACGTAGGCCAGACTTCAGAATACATGCATAGTTTTCAACAATTATTTCAAAAAAAAATATTGTGAGTTGTGAAAGCCAGTTATTGAGGTGTCCTTCATTTACAGGTGAAAACCTAAATACGAGCCAGGAATAGGAATGGGAACGGAATAAGTTGCATGCATGCAACTTGACAACTTGAGTCAGGCCATGGGCATGTGTGTGTTCACGTCAATTGAGTCAACAAAAGCGACGAGCGTTCTCTATTAACTTCATCGCGAAATTATCACACAAATTGCGGAATCAACCCAAATGGCGTAGTTGAGCGTTGAGCCGAAGGAGCTTATTCATCTAATGTGGAAAAACTATTACCAGAATAGCTTGTCATCAGGTCTACTACTAGAGCACGCAGCCTCTTATCCTAGTGACGTCCTCATTGTCAGATGGAACTATCGATTTCTGCCAAAAAAAATGGGCCACATTCCTGCACCAAAAGCAAAAGCATCCTTGGGAAACTTGGGATTCAGCAGGAGCTACTTTCAGCTCTATTCAAGCAAAGAGCAAGGCCGTCGTAGTAAATCATTGGGGAATGGGAAATTCTGGAAAATTGAACTGCTCAGCCAGTCAGCCGTCATACTGACTGATGGCAAAATTAGTCTAAGTTTCAATTATAAATGCTATTCAGTCTTTAAATATGTTAATTCAATACTAAGTTCCTGTGATTTGTGACGCACGTCTCCTCATTGTGCGAGCTATGAATTTGATGACAAACTAATCAAAAACAAACCTAACGTTTTTTAATTATTTCTTAATTAAGTAATTAAGTGTTTAATTACACAACAAGATTGTTAGAGGTGGAGTACAGGAAGTACTAAAGTAGAGAACGCTGTGGTAGTTGGATTCACAAGCACAGCAAATTGTCCCACGGTTTTCAGCAACCTTCAATTCTAAACATTGCCTGGAATTTTCCTACCGCCTCTCAACGGCGCCGACTAGTTGGCAACAAAGTGTGACTCACTCACACTCACATTACATATTTGATTTGAGACACTGGGATTAATGTTCTTATAATTATACTACACTTTACTTTTGACAGTTTTGACCCGGTGGTGAAAATCCGGTCGCCGCATTCTGTACTTTTCCATTGCTGAATGCTGACTCAACCTTTGCGGTCAAAATTGATTTCATCCTACGATCCATTGCTACGCATTTAGTGTTCCCAGATCGTCATATTTTTGTTATCTTTATCAATTTAATCACACATCTCGTTCTCCCTTGGATCTTTTGGTTTTGCCTTTGTAGATTTGCAATCGAGCCAGTTTTCAGACTGAACAGCCTGACAATAGCCAATAGTGCATACAAATTCTTGAGCATTCGATGTGCCACGTTACGAGACGTCAAGCAGATTAAGTCAAGTTATCTTAGCGACAATATATTTGTGGTTGCTATCAGTTTACGAAACTTTCCAATGCCGTAAAAATCGATTGACGGCTCTCAGCAACTATCCATATCCATTACACCGAAATAATGGAGTAAAAACTAGTAAACTTAGAGTAAGACGAGAAAAACTTTTGGTTTTATTTAAGCACAACCTTTGACTCTTGACTCCACCTAACAGGAGAGCAAGTTCTGCACTGGTTAGTTTGGTCAGTCATTGCATGCAAGAGTTTCCGCCAAAGGGGAGACGTTAAATTATATGTTTGGGATCGAAGGTCGATCATTCAAAGCTAAGAATTAATCACCCTAATCTTAACTTTTGCGTCGCCTAATAAACCACATATGCAATGCAGTTCTGAACTTGAAGCCCTTACACTTTTCTGGATGATTCATTCATGATGGGCTGCCAGAATTTATGTACAGCTTGTTTCTTGTTGTTGTTACCTCGTCTGCACCCTAATTAGCTTGAGGACGTTAGCGATTTACAATCATTCATTCATGAATTGGGCTCAAAGTCCTAGAGGAAATACCCAATGCGATGGAGTTGAAATAAAATTAGACCCAAAGATGAGGACATTGGAAGCCGAATTATACTGAACAAAAAGCAAAGGAATGGAGCCACCACTGAATAATTCTTTTCTTTACAAAACGCAATGTTCGATTTATAAGTTGACAGTTGACCCAAGTTCACAAAAAGGGCTTGCATCAAATAGTGCTGTGAATTCTGCGAAATTATTTAGTCTGACTCAATCGACGGCCACTATTGTGTCAAAAATTGGACGAATGCAATTTTCACACTTGCAAAAATAATGGTTCGCTGGCATTCTTAGTTCAGTGCCAAGATAAAAATTGCAAGGCGCCACAGTGTCGGATCATGTATTTACGCCGTCGTCTTAGTTGATGATTCTGATGAATGAAGGATTGTATTACATGTAGAAATGCGAACGGCGAGTTGCACATTGCATACCCGAATTCCGAGCTTACATAGATTGAGCTTTGATTAAAACGTGATAAGAATGCGAGTAAGTTGAGATAGGTCCAATTTTATTCAACCACAAAACTGACAGCAAAATTGTAATTATGAATGAACAGACGTGACGGTGACGAGTCGTGTCAACTCGGTGGTTGACTGTCGCTGAATTTTAAAAGGCCAATGCCTCATTTTATGTCATGCACATGTCATTTGTCACTTTTGATGACGGACTGAATTCGAAAGTTCCCATGCCCTTTGCCATTTTCAGTCGTGCAAACCGACCGAGAATTTTTGTGACAAGGTACAACTTACTAAACACTAGGATGTTCATCCCATGGAATTACGAATCAGCCATACGATAGATTAATCAGTAAATCAGTGCATCTGCACTAATTTATCTGTAGAATGGATCCAAACACAAATTACAATAATATTGACACAAAATTGTGCAAAGGTGTACACCAAGTTGTTGAACATGTGACAACGACATCCCTTTATCCTTACTGTACTACGAGTACAAAAGAAAAGAAAACAAACTTGACGTAAACGTATACTGGTTGTGTGAACGAATTACTATGTACTTACTATCAAGTATGGTACTATCAAGTAGGCTTACGACATTGAATAGGTCTTATTGTCTTAGTCAACCAAAATGATTCAAAAAACAGTTTGGAGTGTACCCACTCTACCCACATATCCAAATAATCTCGTTTGCATGTTCTGGTCTGGATCTACCTCAAAGTTTTCCATTGAGCGGACAAGCACAGCACAGCTAATCTTGGACACGAAATAAAATAGCGCACGTGGTCCAAACTACAAACTAATTAATAAGACAAAAGACTTCGACTCGGAGTCTTAAGGGCTGAAAGAATGGAACGAATGAATGAATGCTTTTGAGCCTTCTTGAGGAATCGGAATTGGAGAAGCAGAAAGCTTTTTGGATACTCTCATCCACGTGTGGATAAACATTTGGGAGAAGTGCAGTGATTCAAACCGGTAAAAGCATTTTTAGAGCTCATAACATTCACACCAGAAGATGCAAAATTCGCATAAAGATGGGAATTGTGAAATCTCTGCTCTCCCTGGCACTCTACTTGTATCGTATGTCGTAAATAATCGCGCAGCAAAGTGCTCCTTGTTTCCATTTTCCGTTTCAAAAGACTCTCTACTGGACCATTGAATAGAATCATCCCAACAAACCTTTTGTTGAAATAGATTTGCGTCAGAGGCCAGAGCTAGCTAAAACATGCCAAATACGAGCCTCGCGTCGTGCAGATTTTGGCACCTGGATATTTCTGAAATTTTCAGCTATACATAACACAATTTTTCCGATTGCCAACTACACAGTCTAGTAAATTTCCAATGTTACAAAGCTAGAAACACGTTACAAAATTACAATATGGACTAATTTCAAGTTGAGTGCCACCATGAATGATGCACAACACAAATCTCGTGGTCCCGAAGTTATGACATTAACAGATGACTCCTGTCGGAATGAGATTTTCGGAGGTGGCTGTAGTCCAAGGCCAACTAAGCCAAGTGTGCGGCAGTTCAATTTCAGAATACACAAACCTTGTTCTTCCTTCTCTACCGTGAAAGCGTATTCTATTTGTACACAAATAGTGCAGACAACGAAAGGGAAGAGAGAAAAAAATTAGGCGACTAGGGAATCCTTTTACGGAGCTTCCCCCAATTTGGAGCACGTAAAGCAAAATACAACGAAGCATAACTCATCGCGGTTCCGCTACATTACAATTTACAATTAGCACACGTTTTTGCTCTAGTCTTGGGTTGGAAATTTTTGGCAATGACAGTCGCCCTTACCTTCAAGCGACTTCGTTTCAAGGTGCTTCCGATTCCGGCTGTCACTCTAAATAAATAATAAGATGAAATCTAACTGCGCATAATTACTTATCAGAACAGGGCTCAATTTCAACATCTTTTTCATCACCTTAAAAAACAGTCGGGTTCATAGCAAAGAGCAAAGGTGCAATATTTTGACTGCGAACAATTTGACCGTACTACTGACCGAGACTAGTCCTGAAAGATTGATGGGTATATAATTGGCAAGTGATATTTCTGGTCCGAATTCCTTACTCGCTGCTGGGATGTTTTTGTCAGGTGATATTTTGGTTGGCTATGGGCTAATGGTCATGTGAATTTACGACTCAGAATCATAAATTATAGCAAGCAAGCTAGCTAAGAATGGGAAGAAATGGGTTTCGTCTTTCTTTCTTTTTCGCTCCCGTTCTTGAATTGAAGTATGTCTCTGTCTGTGCAAAAGTATTGCGATTGTAGGAAAGCTAGTTTTGTGAGTACGAAATGAACAAAGTTACGTTACGTATTAAAGGAATACGTAGGGAGCCCGGCAGATAAACTTTTCTTAGCCTTAGCAATGGCATTATAGGAATGTGGTAGTAGGAGCACTAGCAGGCAGGCTACACAAAGTAAAAGGGTTGGTGTCAGTAGTTCCAATGAATGGTAGCGCCTGGCTTTGCCTTCCTTTCCCCCGAAAATCGGAGGGACAAGAAGTTTTTGGACTGTATAGAAAAGAAACTGAAGAACTGGTGCAGTGACGACGGCTGGCGCTTGGTGCTCCTGGTTTGGCAATCTTCCCGTTCTGCTCGTCTTGGGCTGCACGAGTTTCCGGTCGATAAGTTTTGCATGCACATGCGTACGCTAGGAAAACTGGAGAGTCCTCCAGTATCTCACCTTCTACAAAAGACCTACTAGTCGATATATTGGCATTTGCATCACTTTAGCAAAGTCATATATGTTTTGGTCTCGGGATTCTTGTGATTCAATTTTTCAAAGAACAACATTGAGCAATTCTTTTCGCCAGTACGACCAGTACAACCACTTGGTTCACAGTCCTTGGGATTCGCTGCTGGAATTACAAAAAAAAATCTTCCCGGCTATTCAATAAACATACTTAATTGCACGCCTTCAACTTGCAGTTCCAAGTTTCATTTCTATCTATGAAACCAAAATCGTAAAGAATTGTGTGTTTCGACAATCGGCAACCTTCACAATCAAGGAACGGACTCTTTCTGCAATAAAAAAACATCGCAGTTTGGAAGTGAAATTGTTCTACTTTCCCCTGTTATCATCTGCTTTCATTAGTAGGAAACTTAAAACACATAGTTTAGTACAAATGACCGAGTTTAGACTCGGCTCTTCCTGTATCGGTTCCAAGCAAACGACCACTTATTTCCCAACTCCAAATTTGAAACATAAAATTGTCATCTCGAGAGAATTTCTTAAACATTTTCTTGAATTATTATTCCTAACATTAATAGTGTATCTGCTAACTTTACCACAAAGACCTCAATACTTTAGTACTGGAGAAAGTGATTGTCTAGAAAGTATATTCAAGTAGTTGTCAATTAATAGCTAAATTCACAAGGTTAGTTAATTAAACCTACACACACATATATAAAAAAGTTACACAATTCCACAAAATTCCAACTACATAATATAAATAACAGGAAAGAGAGTTTTACTTGTTATACATACTCGGATTGAAGTTGAAAAGAAATTGCCGGAAGGACCGGAAGCGTCTTTCAGACGATCTGTTACTCAATTGTTGCATTGCATTGCATTGTTGTGTAGTTTGTCTAGGGCAAGGTTGACTCCTGCCGTGTATTGACTCAGTATTATTGTTGCGTGTTTAAGGTAGGTTCGGGAAAAGTTGACTTATATTGATTAGAGACCTGCAAGTTTGAGGCAGTCAGTCAGTCAATAAGCAAAAAGTCAAGTAAATTGTAGACGATATTTCGTGTACTAGTTGTCATTTATCTTTCTTGGGCACAGGAGACGATACTTATTCCTTTTAGTCCAACAGTTGGTAGCCCAGCGCAGCAGTGTATTCTTCTTAAGTAGAAATAATATCCCTGCCTGTTTCTGTGGCAGGAATTTATCTTCTTTAGTTAACCTCAAACTAGTAAGGTACACCACAGTAGTAGTAGTAGTAGAAGAAAGAGACTCTTCTGTATTTGCTGAATGAACTGACAACTACAACTAGCGATATTTAATACAAAATTATTCTGCTCTTATTCTTACATTCATTACAAGTGCAAGAGAACTAAAGAGAAGACAGGAAAGACATTTTACGTGCACTACTACAACTACAATTTATGAACCCTGCTGAACTGAACTGATTTGATCATCCATCAATATTTTCATTCATCAGCTCAGCTGTAAATTTATTGAAAGAAATTCCGAGTCAACGAAGTTGAGCGTTTTTTGATTTTGTGGAAGAGATTTATTTTCTTACAATCAAATTTATTTTTGCTTTTGCAACATTGTAACCATTTTAGTTATCAAAACTTTGGTGCTCAAGAGTGACTAGGTAGAAACTCGAGGTGTTACTAATTAAAGCTGTACCTAATAATTAATGTCAATTACACATGCATATTGTGTAGTTAATTCGGTGCTTCGACCCTACATTATTGTACTTGGGTGGTACCTTGACTTCTAAACAGGTGGCTACACGTTAAACGTTACAGAGATAGCATAAACAAACAAGAAGGCCAAGTTAGAACACTACTTACATTTAATTAAACTTTAAAGGAAACAAAAGTATTCATTAGTAATTATTAAGATCGAGCAAAAGTCAAGGAAAACGTTGAACTATTTATATTCAGTGCAAAGTGAAACTAAAACTCAAGACTCGTTGCAAGTTTCGATCGAAGAAATCTCAAAAGTTGTGAAAATATCAGATCTCAAGACAATTAAGTTTACGGAATATAAGGAACCAATCAATCAATCTATAAAGCAAACAAATTTTCTAAAAACTCAATAAAATGGAGAGTCGGAACAATACTAAAAATTTGAGTGCTCCTAAAAATCCTTACTCAAATACAACCACGCGTGCGAGTGACGAAGATGAAGGACTGACGATGGACAGGTCAGAGCGTTCTGAGCGAAACGGTGGCGGTGTGCAGATGATGAGAGAAATTCCGTCAGAGGCAGCGTTTCAAATAAATGGACAGCCCGGAGGTATTAATGACCCGGGGGCCGATGAAAACTCCGGGTGGGGCAGTAAAACACAATTTATGCTCAGCATTATTAGCTACTCAGTTGGCTTGGGAAATATTTGGCGGTTTCCGTACCTATGTCAACAGAATGGTGGAGGTAAGACTCTTTAATTAACTACTACTATAGCTTAAGTCGAAAGAAAGTACTCCGAAAAAGTCTGCATTCCACTTTTGCAAAGTTTTCTTTGCCAATTTCTATTTTGATAATTTGTACTAAAAGAGGTTCTCTCAATTTTGGAAGGGTTAGAGTGGGTCTCTTGTAATGAAAGGTCATGGGTAGATCTTGAAGGAAGGAAGTAATTAAAAGTTGTCAGCGCAAGCCTCAGAGAGAGAATCTGCGAAAAAGAACGATAAGGTTTGCTGTATGCAGTATGCAGTTATTGAGAGGATTTCACGCAAGTTGCATTACAAATTACAAGGCAAGCAAACTTTTAATTTAACCATGTCAATGAATGTCAATTTTAATGACAAAAATGATAAATCAAGATGGCCTTGATTGATCCGACAGAATTTTTTTTAGGGGGAACATTTTGCTAAAGAGTTGGATATTACATAGGCTGTATTGCATTTTATGATGTGGTGAAAGAAATTACGCAAAAATTTGGTTCAGACTACGGTCACAGTCTCAGCCAAAGCAGGCGGTAGACAGAAGGCAGTGGGATACAGATAAATAGAACTGAAACGAAATTATAGTAATTAATATTTTTTATTTGTACAAGAAGTCTCCATTTCCATTTGCGATACAAACTAATGGAGTGAACACATGGTACGACTCGTAGCTCCTTTATTTGGGTGGCATCGGGCGCTATGCGCTACCACTCAAGTGAACGCCTGGCATTACGCAAACTGGCATAAATTGTGCGGAACATATCCTTTGCGTGCCAGAATATAGCCGTTTCGCCGTTTGAAGTAACTCTAGTTGTAAGTTAGTTAAAATGAACACGCAGTAGTAGCAGAGTCCACATCATTATTAAATTATGAGCATTATCTTTTCAAACTCATTACAAGTAGTGAACTTAACCTCTACAACATGAAAGAACAAGACGGGTCGGTCTTTGGAGTAAAGTATTGCGGAAATCGTAATCTCTCTGCTTAACACAAATTGTACGAACTAGAAGCTAATGGGGTGAAGATTCATGCACTTGACAGATCGTTTAAACACTTGGTTGAATTTTAAATCAATTTACAAATGCAAAACTTTTCTTTTCCTTCTATCAAATTTTCCTAGATCCCCTAAAAAAAATTCTTGTGATTAATTAGTATTGCATAGCATATGACTCTGAGCACCAAAAATATTAGTGTTGCACAATTTTGAGCATCCTGTCGTCGTGTCGTCCTTCTTCACGCGAAGTCTTTCCACCAAAATATTCCTTATGTAGGAGGTATTAAGGAATTTAGTGGAGGCGTCAGAATGGCGGAAGCACAATTAAAAAACGGGATGGCTCCGAAAATCGTCTTCTTTGCTTGGCTTTCCTTGTGTGCATTTTTGTGTGCAGTTTCTAGGCCTGCCTAATGTGCGACATTGCATACATATTACATAAGCTGAGCAAACTCAAGATGTTCAGCAACCTAATCTTTTAGTCTCTAGATTCTATTTTTTTTCTACACCGAAAGCATTTGCTTTGGCTAGAGTTGAACACGAGTTTATTTTTAGGTCTGCCTGCTAGTACTAATAGTTGCAAGTTGCAAATGCAAATTCGGAGCAACAAATATGTAAATAAGACATGAGAGGGATCTATTTTCAAAGAACACGTTAGATTTTACATTGATTTTTCATACAAATGGCACCTTATTTATATTCGGACATTCCAGTTCCACCCAATCTTCGAAATCTGCAAATTAGCCAAGTTGTCACGCACCAAAACTATTTTTACTATTTGCAACAGTTGATCTGATAAGATTAATCAAATAAAAAAACTATCATTGGTCTATTTCGATCGAAAAGCAGAGTGCATAAATTTAGGGACAAAAAATTAACGCTGCAAAAAAAATTAGTTGGATTCGAGAAGTCTTCTCTGTTTTGAAATCAAAACCAAAAAGTAACCAAAAAGTTGATAACTTGGTAAAACATGTTGACAAGTTGATAACTTGGTAAAACATGTTGACGCTGTGTTATGAATTTAATTCTCCACTACATTTGCAGCCCATAATTTGAGTTCATTATCTATTATGACTGCGGTTCGATTTCCGGGAAAAATTCATTAGACGAGTTAAGGACATCCTAAAAAGTTTACTTGCTCGAGTTGCTTGTGATGAAAGTTTTACTCGTGAGAGAAAGCAAGGAAAATTCAGCGTGGTTATTCTGTTCTGGTATAAATGCCCAAAATGATAATGTATTTTTAATTTGTGTGTTCAAAGAGTGGACGACAGGTTGGAGTAGCTGAAAGTGTAAACACTTCCGCTATAGTTTTGTGTTTTTAGAACACTTTGAGCCAGTAGAAGGTTACCCTCTTGTCCTAAACTTAAGTAAAAGTATTTTCACACTCTGTCACTCTCGGTTTCTTTGATAGCTTTGTTTTCCTCAAAGGCAAGAAAACCAACTCACACCTCGCACGTGGAGTTCTCATGTTTCTATCAATTTTGTATAAGAATTTCACCAAAGAATTTCTTTCATATTTCTTAACCCACACATTTTTCTACTTCCCCTGTGGTTATAAAAAATTTAGATTTCCAATCTCCATCGACTCACTTTGGATCAGCCATCAGCTCAGTGGAGAAAAACTGACGTACATATACTCCTTGACTCCTGACATTTTTCTAGCTCATTCCTATGCCAGAAGTTAATTTGGTTTTTTTCCTGAATCAAAGCAATTTTGTCTTGGCAAAATTTAATATCTCCGTAATAGAGGGTAGGGTCTTGTAAAAAATTCCGTTCACTTATGCAATAATAGGTGCATGCTTTTGGACTTTGAGTTTGAATAATTTATTAAATGAAAGTTCGATAGATCTTAAAATTAAAAAGTTCTCTAGTGCTAGTAAATTCTGAGTTAAGGAGGATTCAGACTGCAATTGCTTTGAATTTAATTCATGTGAATAATTTTCCAAAAAATTGTTGCAGACTGAATGAAACCATGTTGTTAACCTGCCCGTACATTTTGCTTCGATACAAGTGTAATTATGAACATTTCCGCTAATTTATCCTTTAAGCAATACAGATTAAATTACATGTGCACTAGGGTAGAACCAAGAACTCTGCTAATTTTGATTGTTAATCGATTCGTACCTGTTCAAAAACCCACCCATTGCCTTCCATTGAAATTAAAGAAATACTAATATCACCCTGTTGCCAAAAGTGATTTCAATTATTCCGTTACAAGAATTTCGGAACTACGTCAGTTGGCCTAGAACTATTTGACCTACAATAGCGTGTCGAAGTGGTATTGATTGATTCAACCGACCAATGCCAAACTCTCGTCATGCATACTACAAAAGGTTTTATTGTTATTTCATAGCGATTTAACTTATTTAATCGAAAATCAACAGTGCCCTCAAATTGAAAATGTGCGCTACTTGCTTCTTCGAAAGGCTTCGCTTCACCTATAATTTAGTCAAATTCTGCTAACATCAGATTCCTTCAGTTTCACAATTCATTAATTCGCTTTACGTTGTGGAATCCGAGTCATTAACAATAAAGAAGTTAAGCTAAGTTCGGGTGACATGAGCAGGCCTTTATAAGAATTGTGCATTTGCACTATATATCTAGGGAATCTAGCCTCTGTATGAACTTTGGCCTTTGACGACTTACAAAGCACTCATTTTCAGATTATAGTTGCTTGCTTGATCGTAATTTGTCCTCCTCCTGTCATCTGATACCCGATTAAATCATCGCACTCAGTCGGAAATTTGGGTACAATAATTAATTCGCAGCAGTCAATTAATTAACATTAGTAGTTTTCTGAGGCGGTGAGATTAGTAGTTCCAAAATAAAGCTGTGCATAATTGAACGTAGCCGTGTACTTTTGGAAATTAATTCTTGGCGTGACGGGCCGAAACTTGCAAATAAGTTTGGCTGACTGCACTACTTTACTGCAGCAGTACAGCAGTTAATTTCATTAGAGGTTATTTTCAGGTTGTAACGATATGAGTCTACGAGTACACATGCAGTTTTAGTGTAGCCTAGAGTATTGATTAGAAACATACGATGAGCAAAGAACACCGAAAATCGAACGGCTATAAAATGGAATGTGGTCGTAGACGTATGTTAAAGGTAAAAGTCAAGTCACTTTCACGCTTTCACCTGGGCTAACTTTGTGTTTGTTATTAGTGAATGGAGTAAGAAAGAACGAGCCGAGGGCACGTCGATCTACCTCAGCTTCAATTGACAGCTTGTAAAATGGGGTTTCCTTTTCTCCATTCAAATATAGTTAGTTTTCAACCTTACCTTTCACATTTGCTAGACGACTGCAAGAATCTTGCAGTGCTACACTTTCTTTATTTCTAAACTTCAATTTGGTTCATAACTGACAGAGTAAGATCCATCAATGCTGTTCAGAAGGTTGCTTGTCGCAAATTGGCATTAGTCACCTGAGTCACCTCAGATTAGGGAGAGAACCTTAATATGTACAAGAAAGGAAATGCCAGAATTGGCGTAGACATGGCTCAAAGAATGTGCTGTCAAAAATGCCTGTAAAACGCGTCGCAATGCTTCCAGTCAAAAAATCGACGAGGTGTCAAATTGAGACATGTTCATTTTATACCTCTTACTGAATAAGGGTATTTTGTCAGCACTTTTGGTCGGTTTGCGTGCATGCTAATTCTAGAATTTGATAAATTTTATTTATCAAATAAATTATTATTAAATATTATTTATAAATAAAATTTATCAAATTCTAGAATTCTAGAAAACTGAATTAGAATTAGAATAGAATTAGAATTATACATTTAAAATTTTTAAAATTGATAATTATGAAGGTTGCTATCAATAAATACTTTGAGCTTTGAGATTTGTTGTCAGTAAAATTCAAAATATTTTTTTCCTGTCAGAAGTTTACACTAAAATTGTGCAGCTGGTCTGACCATGTTCATTGTCAAAACCTAAGCCTAATCGTTACGCAATACACAAAGTCTGCTGCGGAGAAAGAAATCTATCTACGGTTGTACACTCAACAGAAAATTTTGCCATTTCAGACGTTATGAGCTTGTAGTTTGATACACTTATGAGTCATTCAGAATTTCCAGAACTGTTAGTAGAACAGTATTATGAATGGAAAGATTCAAGTGCTCATTTGAGCGTGGAAAATTCTACTTTCTTACAATCAATGCAATGCAATGCTGACGCAATTCAACAGAAATTGTTTAGTCCTTTTCTTATTTACACTTAGTCAAAGTGAGCAAGGAGAAGGAAAATGTCTTGGCCCTATAAATTATGGAACTAAACAATGGAGAGCATAAACATTTGCCACATTATTTTCATTACACCAACTAAACGAAACTAACCATTTAACTCTGGAATTTGAAACAAGAGGCAAATATTTGTACTGAATTCGATATGCTCTGCATTCCAATTTCTTTGACTGTGACGATGAATTAATGCTATACTGAAGTTGAGTAAGATTACATAAAGCAGAAATCCAAAATGCTGCTGAAGAGTTCAAGTTCTCTCTTTTCAATTTTCACCCAAATCCTTAACCTGAGATAAAACTTATGCTCTGGGCTTTTGTCGTGACGCTACCACCAAACACACGCAACAAAAATGCTCTCGAATGGCAGCACGGGGCGATACCGAAACTCTGTAGTGACAACTTTGGACAGTTCTTTTTGGTGAAAATTTATAGAAGCACAAAAAAACTTATGCTAAACATTTGGAAATTGTGCAAGTATTATGTTTGACATGGTGTAATTAAAATTTCAGGAGCATTTCTGATTCCTTTCCTGGTGATGGTGGTGCTCGAAGGTGCTCCGCTCCTCCTGATTGAGTTGGGAATTGGACAAAGATTGCGCCAAGGCTCACTGGGAGTTTGGAATATGATTCACCCTGCGATCGGTGGAATTGGCATTGCCAGTTCAGTCGTTGCCTTTCTAGTCGGACTCTACTACAATGTCATTATTACGTGGTGTTTCTACTTCATTTTCAATTCATTTCGGGTAATTCAACAACAATGCTTCTGATTGTATTAGATCAAGCCATGAAAGTTTTCTAGCTTGCGTCCCTTGTCAACCATAAACGTTTTTGCTGAAACGTTAAATTATTCTACAAATTCTGGGATTTTATGTTAAAATTGAAATTATAGTTCACGCTGCCCTGGGCGAATTGTCCAACTGAACTCATCAATGGAACCGACGTGGTCGTTGAAGAATGCGATAAATCTTCCGAGACAGCATATTTTTGGTACCGAGTCGCCCTGGATATTTCACCGTCAATTGAAGAAACCGGTGGAGTCAAATGGTGGATGCTCCTTTGTCTAATGTTGGCTTGGACTGTCATATATTTTATCATCATGCGAGGAATTCAGTCCTCTGGAAAGGTTCAAAATATAACGTATTTTACTCACTCCAAACAAACCTTGGCGAAAATGACGTACTAAAACGAAAGTTTGATAATAGGTCGTCTATTTCACTGCTTTCTTCCCGTACGCTGTGCTGACGATTTTCTTCTTCCGGGGAATAACACTTCCAGGAGCTGGAGCTGGACTCATGCACATGTACACTCCTAAGGTTAGCTCAAATGTTAAAAATGTGGAATTTAAATAGAATCGTTCGAAAAATGAATATGTTATAAACAGATGGAGTTGTTACTAAAGCCATCCACCTGGCTAGCGGCTGCGACGCAAGTATTCTACTCTTTTGGACTGGCATTCGGATCTTTGATCGCATTTGGATCTTACAATAAATCTAGAAACAATTGTGTTCAAGATGTCATCTTTATAACTTGTACGAATGCAGTCACGGCTATCTATGCGTCACTTGTCATTTTCTCCATTCTCGGTTTCAAAGCCACGAGAATTCATGAGAGATGTATTGACCAGTAAGATTTCAACTCACAACAATGTTCAAATTGTTAATTTTTGTACTTGTGTTCGAATTAGTTTGCGGAATAATAAATCGAATCTCCTTAATTTTGTAGCAACATCAAGGAGATGCACCTTTTGGACTCACATAAGTTTCCACTCAATCAATCGATCACTGAAGATGATACCTTTGCATACTTGAAGGAAATATTCCCAGCTGGAAACGTTTCGAAACCTTATCGAAATTGTTCCCTGGAAGGTGAATTAGATTCTGCTGCTGCTGGAACTGGACTCGCATTCGTTGTATTCACACAAGCTATTGTTGAACTACCTGGCTCACCATTCTGGTCAATGATATTCTTTATGATGCTTCTGGCATTGGGAATTGGATCTCAAATCGGGACGATGGAAGGAGTCGTGAACACCATATTTGAGTCGTCATACTTTAACCATATTCGAAAGGAAATCTTGACAGGTATGACGACCTCCAGAACACGGACGTAATATTGAATTTTGTCCAAGAAAATAACTTTACTATGCTTGCAATCAATTTTTTAAGGTGCGGTTTGCGGAATCTCATGTCTTTGCGGAGTAATTTTTGTCACCGGAGCAGGCGAATATTGGGTTTCACTATTTGATGGATACGCGAGCACAACTGGACTTGTTATTGTTGCTCTACTCGAAACTGTCTCCGTGATGTACATTTATGGCCATAAAAGGTATAAAAAAGTACTTAATGCTTTGATGGTTCTACAAGGGGTTCATCGAATACATACAACTCTTGCTCAGCACTTTGTCTAACTTTTCTGGATTTCACGCTTTAGGTTTTCACAAGACATAGAATACATGACTGGAACCTACCCTGGACTATACTGGCAAATGACCTGGCGATACTTAGGGCCTATTGCCTTGGTAGGAGTTCTGATTGGCTCAGTTTTTGACAAAATTCAAAATAGTCCGACTTATTCGGCTTGGAATGCGGAAAAGGTAAGGTCCTAGCATATTTCGTGGGTGATGGGCAAGAGAACATGCAAGGAGCATAAAAGTAGCAGAATCTAATTCTAATTTTGAATACAGGGGGAAGCGGAGCTCAAAGAATTTCCAGGTAAACATAATTCCTTACATTATATTTCTTAATAATCTCTATCTCTGGCGTTTTCTGCTGGGTCATCGACTACGCTCAACAGCGACAATTTAAAAAAAGTATTGATAGTAAATTTTTGATTTCCCGTAGGGTGGTCATTGGGGATTGCTCTGTGTCTGATTATTTTGGGTATACTCCCAATAATCATCGTTTTCCTCATGAACGTATTCAATATTCTTCCGCCGAGTGGACGCCCACGAAGTACTTCGACAACAATGAGAAGAATTGACACGGCAGCTTCAACGAGACCCATGATGGAAGATTATGAGGTGAGAACGAGATTCGGACAAGAAGGCGGGCGCCCGTGGTACACGCGTTGGCTACCATGATATAGACTTCCAAATTTAACCAGAAATTCCAATAATATTGTAACTAGCACTAATTCTGCTCGAGTAATCCCATCCATTGATGTGATTGTTGAAGAGTGATTAAGAAAACCGAGTCCGACTAAAACTACTTATGAACAAATGCTTTTTAGAAAATAAAACAAATGAGTGAGCAAGTGTGCTAAAATGCATAGAACTACCTCAGGAATTGTTTTAGTATTCTAAATGAGCCAAAGTTGTACAAAACTGTGGGCAAGAGTAATTAATTTAACCGATTCTATTTGCAACATGTTTTTTTGCAGTCTGACGCCAGGAAATGTCGGGTCATGTAATGTTCGATGAAACATTAACAGTTACTAACTTTTTTCATTCTTTAAAATTTATAGTTTATAGTGCAAAAGTTCGTCAAGTTATGCAATGCAAATGCAATGCAATGCCAAAATTTAACTTTGCTAATCTTTAATATTTTTTTTAATTATTGAGCACTCAAAATATTGACTAATTGTTCATTGAAAAATCTATTCAATTGATTTGTATTATATGCCAAGTTGTGTTCAGTTCGCACGCTCTGTAGATTTAATTTGGTTAGTGAGTGCCACAGCGTTAATGAATTGTGAAGTGATTTCAGTACGCCTAATAATCCAAGTAAGAATTAAGTGCTCACTTGAATGCTATTACACAAAATTGCTATGTTTAACTCCTTCAGGGCTCACCACTTGCACTGAATATACAATTTTATGATAACAATGTGACTCATTTCTCCCGATATTACTAATTAGCTAATTGCTAATAAGTTCTGAGATGCACTGAGTCACAAAAATTGCATATTCAGTGCAAGGGGTGCCCACTGAACAACGTTATCCTAATCAGACAATCCTTGAAATTAGAATTCTCCTGGGCTGAAAAATTTACCTCAATGCTTGCCAATGACACCTCCAAGCGAACGTTACAAAGTCCGTTTTACATCGGAAATTCTCCTATGAAACAAGTGTAAGAAAGAATGCATCCAAATTCACATATGTTTTGGAATCGGATTCGAAGCATCCGTTTCATAAAGTATGTTCTGTTTTATTTATTTGGTTGAAGTTTCAAATTTATTTTTTGCTGATTAACTTCTTTTATTTGATTTTCAAACATTTTCAATGTGAGTCGGCTTTCTGCTGGAGGTTCATTTCTAAAACATGACTAACGCTAACTCTAGTCAGCTTCAGTAGAATGATGCTATGCTGTGCTGAGACTTAACGCTTTAACTTAAAATTTACCTTCATGCATTTGTGCTGAACGAAATTTTGATAGGTTCTGCCTGATTGTACTGCATTGAGTGGTTTTCCCAAATTTAGAATTTTTCTCGAAAAAATGGCAGAACCTTATCAATAATTCAACAATTTATTGCAATTTTCGCACACGAACGAATGTGAAATGAATGAACACCAGTGACTTAATTTGTTGCACATACTATTCTATTGAAAAGAACCATCCATTTGCGCACATTTTGATTTTTTACTTATTCCGTTCTAAGGAAATTCTGCTCGATTTTTCTATTTATTTTGTGCCTTGCATGATTAAAGAGCTTAGGACTCGGTGGCTGAAGCAACGTTGCTTCAGCCACCGTGCTTAGGACAACAATTAACTTCTTGTATTGTTTTTGATTCAGGTAGCAGAATACCGAGGTGATATGCCAGAAGAAGCCAGTGATGAATTGATGGAGCCTCTACGTATGGCGCCTAAATCCTTTAGAATGGAAGTGATAGACTGTTAATATTTTTGTCCTTTTGACCATAGGAAAAATTAAGCATTACAAATTACCAATAATAACTTAAATTGTAATTAGAATGTAAAAATAGGTTAGTGCATTTACAGAAGGAGTGTATATATACACGTAAAAACTAGAATATAAAAGTGTTACCCCCTACTACTCGCGTATCATAATGAACTTAAGATTTAGTCGAGTCTTTAGACGGAAAATTCACCTTCCGTTAAAGGGCAATTTAGACTTAAAATTCCTCGGTCATCTTAATTTATATCTGAGTTGTAGATAGAGTTGTACAAAAGTATAAAAAAAGGCTGTGAAGTTGAAAATTTCGATGCTATTGTTACAGATAATGATTCGTTATAATGACTTGTTTTGCTAAACCTGAATATTACTTGTTTTAATGCTGCTAGCTTCTGTTTAAAGTATTTTGAATTCGAATTCGGGAAACAAGAAGACGGAAAGAGAAAACTTTTCTTGTAACAATTTGTGAAATTGGCCTTGTATTTAAGGCTTAGCGTTTCAGCTACCGTAAATCCGAATCAACTAAATTTTGAAGAAATATTTTTTTCGCTTTTACGTTTCCCTAATTTTAAGCATTCATGAAATAAAATGATACGATTGAAGACTATTAAGTAGTGCCGAATTAAATCTAGGCCTGGCAAAATGAAAAGGAAAGCAGTATAATATCATGCGTCGCGAGCAAAGTATATTAATAATATGTTTAGATACATTTTTAGTATCCAGAAGAGGTTGTTTAGATGGTCTAATTTAAACAAGAGATCCGAGTAAGCTCAATCTATAACTCATTTTAATAGACAATTATTGTACTGTAATTTGTATCACAATAATAATGGAACGGGTCATGGAACACCCTTCCACTAGACTCATAGTCCTTAGGGGATCTGATCAAATTAAAAAAAATGACAAGATCAAAGCTGCAAATAAATTATTCTACACAATGGTTTGAACACTTTTTAGTTTATTCTACTGTTCTGTAGTGTTTATTGTGTTCCATTTCTTTCGGACGAAATTCATTTCTTCCGGACAGTTGAAGAAAATGGAAGAAAATGGACAAAATGGAAGAAAGTGGACGAAATGTTCTGAAGACTAAACCCTCCACGTACAGTTTGCTACTGCAAAGCATGAGGCTTTTTCAGTTTAAAATGTTTCATTTTCCAATAGGTTTAGGCAATGATCTAAATGGTAATTTAAAATTTCTAGCAATTCCACAACACAATAGTTCAACCATAACCATGTAAATTTATGTGCGTTTCGCCTTTCGCCTTCGACTTCTGGAGGTAAACTGTACAACCAATATAACGACTGAAAGCCCTGAGCAAACTGCAACAAATTTAAAAACTACGAAATGTTATAAAATATTATATAATTCATTCCATAAGACAGAGTGTATTTTGTAACTCTTCGTAATTTAAAGAAACTTTTACAAGGTACTTACATCTTGTTACAACATTCGAAAACTACTGGATGGAAGATTTCGAAATTCTAGATTGTTCAGGAATATTGAATGAATTAATGCAGCGTTCTCTAGCTTGAGTATTGCAGTTAGTGCAGTGACGACCGACGGCGGTGAAGTGGTGCCGTGTCTACGAACGTATAGGTTGCATTTAACTAAATACGCTCTAATTCGGGATACAGAATCAAATCAATGAATCTATATTAAATAAAATGATCAAATGATCATTACGTCGCATGCACGTCGCAGACTCAAAGGAGTCTATTGTATGATTTGTCATAGTCGAAAAGAAATTATGAGTTTTGCTCAAATGGAACGAAAAATTACAAAACGCAACCGGTCACAATCCGTCGAAAACTCCCTTATGCCAAATGTTGAGTTTGGGACCTTGAATGGTAATGGCCTTATGTTGCTATGTAAACATAAAGTTGCTTTATTAGCGATCGCAGCGTTGCGAGATACTATATGTCATGACCAATGGTGTCTGTCCGTGACTTGACTATTTTACATAAGGACTTGACACATTTGCTTGAGACTT
>JAQGCM010000714.1:0-21302 GCA_034699705.1 Hymenaphorura dentifera
ATAAGCCTGCCGGGTCTTGCCGGGCTCCACCGCACCGGGCATCACTGTGCGGAGACCGGACCCGACCTGGCATCTGGCTCTATGTAGTCGTCTGTCTAGACTCTAGACAAACAATCAATTGTACATTCTTAATTCATTTTCAAATGTTCTCTGACCGTATGTATTTTACCACTAAATATTACATATTGATAGACCATAAATTCTATTGCTTTTTTTTTGCACACGAGACGAGACCCTCCCATGAACTCTGTCACGCTTTACGTACGCGTACGTACGTGTGTCACGTACAGAAGAGAAAGTCAATCCAATCGGCAATCGATTAATTGATTTGCACACACACCAGACACACACACTTCACCGCACCGTCTAAAGGGCTAGACACACACACCGACACACAATACATACGCACCTTGTTTTGACACAAATAATTTAGGCACTCTCTTCAATTCCTGACATTGTGCGGCTCATCTCTTTGTGTGTAGTCAAGTCTGCTCAGCTCAGCTCAACGAATTCACTCTATAATCAATTCGCAAACTTATTATTAAGTTATAGTTACTGGACAGTCGGCCGGCACCCGCACTACCGCACCGGCAGCCCTGGCATACCTGTCTGTACCTGTGCAAAGTTGACATTTTGCATTGCAGCACCGAACCAAATCCGAAATATCGGAGCCATGTACAAATGTACATGCATCTATGTAAGTAATCGAAAGGCCTGCCTCAGCCTGAGTCTGATATGTCAAAGTTTCAAAAAAAATGAGGGCAGGCTTGAATTTAAAGAGTTTCATCAGGCGTTAATAGGATTTTTTGAATTCCCTTTGGACGAGAGAGAGAGGGGGGGGTTGGATGGATGACATTTCCTTAGTAAGATTGGAATTGGTATTAGGAGTACGTTGCGTGAGCTAGTTCCTTCACAATTCTACTACTACTGAACTGGCTGGGTTTGGCTGGTCCCGGTAATCAGTCCATCAATGCCACCGTATTTTCGGTTTTCGGGCATTATTACGCTACTACGTAGTCGGTGACAGCAAGTATGGTCTGATTTTACACAGCACTGGATGCTTCTTTTGAAAAATTTGCGTGAACGTATGTGAAGCCCAAAGGTGCTTTAGCTTTGTATTTGAAATTCTGAAGAAGGTCGTAGTGATTTTTCCAAGAATCCCACCGTTTTCTGAACCCGTCCCATTCTAAATAATTTAGAAACTGAAATAAATGAAACATTTTTTTTTTGAATTTGCTTGTGTAGAAATGAAACGTCGTCGGTCATTCTCAAACGTATTGGGCCCGAATTCGAATCAAAACCAACGTTTACTATTTTTAGTCTGAGCCGTTAGTTTTGATTAGACTCCTCACAGGGAATTCGCAGTGGGTTTTATTTTGTAGCCAGCCTCATCCTACCCATGTACGCAGCCAAAAGTTTTGAAAGTAACTACTAATCAGCAAAGCACTTAATTTGCCCAAACATTAACGAATTCAATTATTAAAAATAGTCTGTCTCAAGTGTAAGTTCTAGGACTGAGAAATGAAATTGTAATCGTAAGTGGCATGGGTGACCTACTAGTGTATTGTAGTAGTCGTTCGTAGTAGTAGCAAGTAGTAAGTAGTACACTCTAAAAACTAAAGTAAGAAAACTTTGCAGGTAATCAAAATGAGCCAGCCGCCCAAGCCCAGCCTTGGAAAGTTTTGCAAATACTTAGCACTCCTGTCTGCCGCTGTTGGCTGGCAATATATTTCTCAAGTCCCTACAGTGGTAGTGGAAATTGCTTTTCAGGAAACATCATGTTGTGTGTGCCTTGCCGTGCCGGGCCGCGTTCTCGCATTGCAACAACTGTACTGGGGTGGAGAAGAAAGTATCCAGGGAAAAGTGAATTGAAATTTATTTGAAGAAAGTCGAGAGTTGAAAAGAGAGGAAAAGAAAAGCATTTCCCTCTGATTTCAATTCCCTTATTGTGCTCAGTCCTTGAGTTAATCGAGTCAGACGTTTTTACTTTTTAGCCCTGCATTCATACATGCACAACTTGTGCATCGAGTTGAGTTAGTCTAACCTTGTCCCTACATAGTAGCCGACCCGCCCTACAAAACACCCGGGTTTTGTGTGCTTTTCGTACTCCCATGCTACTTTTCTTGTTCGTTGTCCGAGATGAGGCAGAGCCGAAACGTAGTAGAGATTTTTAGTCCACATATTTGTGCGTTCTTATTGGTTTTCTAAAGTCAAAAAGATGAAACCAGGCCAAACTGTCATAATGGTATGGTATGGCAATGGCCCAGTCCGTACATGTTCCGAGTTCAACGAATACAGCACAGTACAGTACAGTAAAGTTACGGCAGCAAGCAAGTATGAAAATTATAGGTGAAGGAAGGAAGGAAGGAAAACTTTAAAAACTTTCTCCAGGAAGGAAGAAGTCGTCGTCGTCGAGTAGCAGCAGCTCATGGTAGCAATGCCATGTCAGTCGTTTAGCTGTCCTTAGCTGGAAACGCTTAAATCCTGCTCCTCCTGCTGCTAGTGCTGGAGAAGCAAGCTAACCGAGAGATATGTTTCGGTAATCTGGAGAAAGTCAGTCAGGTCAAGGAAGGCAGGCATGTAGGCAGCATGTTTGTGCGACTTTGACTGTGGAAACTCCAAAGAGTAGTAGTCAGTCAGTGCAGTGCAGTAGCTTTGTATATTTAGACAGAACTCGAGTTTTCTCTCTCACTCTGAGTCTCTGAGAAAGTCGTCTTCTGGATGGAGCCTAGCCTAAGTTTGACTCAAGGAAACCAGCATTTCTATTTCCATTTTGTGCATCAAAACGAAAACTGTACAAACATAGTGCGTAGTATGAGGTGATCCATTGCCTTGACTTGACTTGCTTTGGCTTTGGCTTGGCTTGGCTTTGACTGATGTATTAGTGGCGTTAATAATTAATTGTGATAGGTAGGAAGGCACTCGCTAGGAATAGCTGATGTTCATTCAAGAGAGACATTTCCGCCACTTTCACGTTCCTCGCTCACTCTACTTCTTCCTTCCTTCCTTCTTCTTCTCGCACTGCAAAACTGCAATGCAGTTAAGCAGATTTGTTTTTTCTTTTTTTTTCGTTGTGCTTCTTCGTCTGTTGCTGCTGCTTCTTCTTTTTTTGCCTTCACTTCCTCTAGACGAAGCTGAACTGAACTATTTTTTTTTGCCTTCCTGAAAAAGTTTATGGAGATGCCTTTTCCTATGTATGTTTAGGAAAAGAAGGCAGGCAGATTCATATGTATGTATGAGAAGTAAGATGGAATGGAGCTCAATTTCCGTAGACAAATGAGATTTTGCGAACTGAAGTAGTAATTATTGCACTACGGGGTATTCCACGAATGCTAGAAAGAGACCTTCTTCTTTTTTCATGGAAATTAGTTCGTTTTCTTTATTATATTAAGGAGAAAGTAGGGAGAAAGCAGTAGGAGCAGTAGTAGTAGGGTTTGGGGGTGACTCTGACTCTGGACCGGTCTGGTCTGGAATGAACAAAACTCGGCTCAGAGTCAGAACTCGGAACTCATTCTTGAGATCTCCACTTTCTCCACGCCACCACCGCCACTAGCACACACATGATTCACAAATATATATACAAATGGGCTAGCCCCAGCTCCTCGTAAGCTTCTCGTCGTTAATTATTCGTGCAGCAAATAGTTGGAGCATTGGGAATATCTCGACTAATATACTTACCCCCGCTCAGCTCGCTCAGTTTTTACTTACGTAACGTAGCCTAGTCCAGGTCCAGGTCCAGTGAACAGTCAAAAGCTAAAGTGTCAAAGGTCGGGCTAGCTCAGCTCAGCTCATTTGAATTTTTATGGTCGTTCTGGACAGAGGGTTGCGACTTGCGACGCGAGTTTTTGCAGAATTGCTCATCAAAACAAATCTACTAAATTTTGCAAAAAAAAAGCCTTTGAATTAAAAGTAGGCAAGGCAGACAGGCAGGCAGGCAGGAAGGGATTGATTTTGAGAACGCTTTTAGCTCTAGCCATCTTGTCCTAACCTAGCCTAACCAACTCAATCAACTCGAGAATCAAAACTTTATTGTGAATTGTGCTTCTGCACTGCACAACAAAGTTTTGATAAAAAAAAAGTTTGAATCGCTTTCGAGGACATTTTTAAACAAGTCTTGGCTGGTGAAAAGTGAAAGCAGTTCTAGTCCTAGTCCAGGAGCCCATGCAAGCAATGCGAGCACATAACTTATGTCTAAAGTGAAAAGTGGGATTGTAAACGTACGTAGAGATTGCGAACCAGAGCAGAGCAGAGACAGCAGACAGCAGAATAAACTTTCAAATTGAGTTGCTTGAATACGAATGCCACACATACCACACATACCTCCACCACCACTTTTCTCAACGCAATCCAATCCTAGACTAGACTAGACCTTGTATTTTTATCTTAATTCCAAAAGTTGTATTTTTTTTTCATTTCCATGATTACTAGCTGTTTTTGTATAGATTTATGCCACCACAAGTAGGCACTAAAATTACTTCGCCTAAGCCTTAGCCTAATCCGAACAGGATCCTGTGGAAAAAATTTCCAGAGAAGTTCATCATGCATCTTGGCTCTATTTTCCTCCTTGGGTTAGTAATTCAGCCAGCCCAATAAATCTAAAAACTTTTTTTTCTCGCAAAAAAATTATGTTTTATAGTTTTTGCAAAGTTTATTTTGAAGTTTGGGTCAGACGTCGTTATTGACTTTCTCGTAGCTGGGCTACTTGCTGTACTGCACTGTCCGTCCGTCACAGTCTCAGTCTCAGTCAGTCTGGCGGCATGCAACAAGAAGTTGATAACCTCCACCAAACTCCAACTGTTCGATTCGCAGTTTTCGTTTGAATCATTAATGTTGGGTCGGTCGGGCGGGCAGTCATGGTAGTAGAAACTAGAAGGCAAGCAAAAAAAAACACAGAAAACTGTTCTGCGGGCGCGAACAAAACTTAACTTCTTTTCCAAAAACGTAGCGTGGAGTAGAGGATGAACCCTACTACTACTGCAGTGCAAAAACTACTAGAAAACTAGAAAACCCACAAGGAAGTCTTCTCTCAAGTTGGTGGATCTCAAGTAGTCAGAGTAGTAGCAGTAGTAATCGGCATGCTCGCTCTGCTCGCTCGACTCTCAAAATCAAAACTTATGCTACCGTGCCTGAATTTTTAAAATACAAGTTTCAACTCTTGGCACATAAATTCGTCCCAATTTATTTAGTTCCACAAAAGCGCATCATACAACATAGTCGTCGTCGTCGTCAGAGCATCAGAGCCACAGCCCCAGCCACAGCCTAGCCTAAAATGCATATTTCATCACAAGCAGCAGCAGTAGACACGCCCACTGCACTGGTTGAGACTCTGCCATGCCATGCCCTGTACCCTGCCCTTCTTAGTGACTTTGATGACTTTATTTTCAAGCACGTGTAACAAGTAACAACGTGCTTCTTACTCGTGTGTTTACGAATTCCACGAGACAATGGAAAGGGGGTGTTTTGTAAATTATTAGTTGGGCTCTCAGGTTAGGGCTACTATTTTCTCCAAGCAGCAGGAGCAGCGAGACGTGTGTTAAGAAATGCTGCTGCAAATATGAAATACAAACTAAGATGTTGGGTCTGAGTCTGACTATTTTCACTTTTGTACTCTTCCATCTCCTTCTTCTCCTTGCTTTCTTTCTTCTCCCTCATCTGTCTTTCCTTCCACTTTCTCTTCTCACAAGCACAACTTACTTTCAAAGGTTGGGGTTGGGTGAGCTGAGCTGGAAGGAAATCTTTACGTTGTATTGTTCCTACTACAACACTCCCTCCTCCATTCACCATTATTAAACTTGAGCTTGAATGACTTTCTTCTCCCCATGAATATTGTACAAGTGGTGTTGGTTAAGGATTTAGAGGGAGAGAGAGAGAGAGACGACTTGACACAAGTTTATGAACTACGGCAGTACTACAACTACTTTCAACTTTAATTCCAATCTTTATTTGAATGTTTTTCTGAATTTGCAATGCAATGGTCGGTCACCCAACAAGTTAAAACGCAAACGAGACCTGCACTGCACTGCACTGCTACTCCTACCTCACGAATTGACATTGGTCGATTGAGGAATATGCTAATGCTAATGTTCATGCTCAACTCATGCTTCTCGCTTTTACTACAATCTCCGCCTCCACCTGCATGCACTATTAATTAATAACCTAATCCTATTTTGCATAATCGAAAACACAACATTCACAGTCCAAAGTCGAGGACTTACGTTAGTGTGATTAACTATCAAGAAGCACAAGGCACAAGTCAACCTTTTCGAAAATTTCGACAACTCTTAAGATTGAGAGCTTTTGAGACAAATAGCAGTGGGCAGATAACCTTTGGACTAGTATTGTTTTTCATGGCTTGTCAACGTGACAATTAATTACCCCTAGACTGTAATGTTGTCGGCTTAGTACAAAGCAGTAGTGCAAAGGTCATGCAAAGCAAAAGCAAATGCAAACAGTCTAGGGGAAATCCAAAGCATAGCATAGGCTTGCACAGGATCGTGCATGCTTGGATCGTTGTTTGCTTACTTTTCCTTGTATTCCGATATTCGGATTATTCGGATACCAAGCCAGCACTAAGCACTCGGTGAAGTGAGGTGAGGGCTAATATTTACAAATTCTTTGTACCATTTAGCATCGCATGTATATGGAGGAGTTTGGTTAATTTGTATGCAGTTTAGTTTGCATAAGCATTTGCTATTATCGTACCGAATTCAAATCGTGACTAGCTGAGGGCTGAAATGAACAGCGAAATTATTTAGAGCTTCATTAGAAGTTTATGTATGTGGTGTCTGAATACGTTTATCAAAAACTCAAATCTGAGTCGTCAGTCGTCGTCACCGCCCCTGTAACTAATCCTCCTACTGCATGGCCTGGAAAGCCTGCAAATGCGAAATGGCGAACGACTAATTACATATTTTATTCATTTGCAATTAATTTGCAAAATTTTTAATACAAAACCAAAAACTCGTGCAACTCTTATCTTCTCTTCAATTTTGTATGGCATCAAGTCAGCTGTATTTTTTTCCCTTGATGAAATGACCCTCGTGACGAGACGACTGACTACGTTGCGTAACATTGTTTGGATTTAGACCAACGTCAGATAAAATGATTAAAGTTTCCAAAATTAGAACAAGAAACAAAATTTAATTGAGGCATGTGATGTTTGTGTCCTGTCATGTCATCCACCTTTGAGCAGTACTTTGGTTTGGTTTGTCTGCTTGAGTAGTAGTCGTGGAGCTGGAACAAAATGTGTGTGTATCGTGTATCGTGCGGGTCAGGCCAAACTCGGCTCTATCTTTGGATTAAAGAGAACAGATCGATTCAAATAAAGTTTCCTTAGTTTGAGTGTCTTCTCCTCGTTGATCTCAACTTTGGATTCCCCGATCCGAACTGCTGCATGGTAGTAGAGTTCAGTTCATGAAACGAAACGAAACAAGACATTCCCGTTGCCCGTCTCCCGTCCGTCGGTTTCGTCCTTCTTCTTGGTTAGGAGTTAGTCTATGTAGTGAGTCGTGGACCGACCTTTTGCTCTGCTTTCACTCTTTCACTACATAGACAGCGGTTCCTATAAATAGTTTAGTGGGAAAGCATTGATTCCTTTGGAATTAGGAATTTCAATTCCTTCAAACGTAGGATTTTTATGGGGCGCACAGCACCGTTAAATGAATATTTCAACAAGAATCAGTCATTTCACTCTCCAGACCAGACCAGACCAATGCAGTGCAAGCAGTCTCACCAAGTTTGCAGAACTTCCTTCCTTCCTTCCGTCCTTCCTTTCCATTCCTCAACTAATTTTTGCTCTACCTATCTATGCAATCCAATGCAAACTATGCGTTGCATTTTTTGCTCTGCTCTGCTCGCAAAGCCAGAGCAGAATGCAGGAGCAGAATTTTTATTGGCTTTCCAAGTACTCATAACTTTTTAGCAAAACGACCCGGCTATGAATTGGTGCAAGCAACTCGGTCGGGCAAGTGAATTTTGTAAATATGCACGATTGCATGGATTATGAACATTAACTAATTTAAGCGAATTTTTGTGGCATTTTGTTTTTGTTTTTGACTTTCTTGAATATCTTATTCCAAATACATTGCAAAATTGGATTTTGTGCTAAATAAATACTCGTTGAGACGTCGTCAACCCTAACGATTTCTATTTCTTACTCAGCTGTAACTGTTTGTGTTCGCAAAATGCTCAAATGTACTCATTTTCTTCATGCTGAAACTGAGGATATTCGAAAATAATCGGTTGGTTGTCAATAATTCAATTGAGGTTAGTGATTATAATTTTAATTTGAGGGCGCTGAGTGGCGTTGTGCATTTATGTATTTCACAGCAATTAATAATTTAACCAAATTATGTGCCAGCACCAGCAGCACTCCACGAAAGAAACCTTCATAAAGTCCGTCCTCCGTCTAATGAAAAGCGGAAAAATAATTTTTACACCGCCAAAGCTAAAAGTGAAATTGGGCTTTCACCACCTGCTAAGCTAAGCAGCTAGGCTTCTGCTGAGTTACATACTACTACTAACACTACATTTTGTTGAGCACTAGCCAGCCTCCCAGAACTGTTTCCGTGTCCAGCCTAATTAAGAACATTTTAGGCTAGAATGAGGGGTGGGCGCTGTTTGGTAGTTATCGCTTCTCATCTTAATCGCTTATCTCATTACGACCACCTTTCGCTTTCCGCCCGCTCACAGCAAACTTTTAGCCTGGCGATGCAATGGCAGGGTGGGCATTTGCCTTTTTAAGAACCAAAACTGTTTCAAAAAAGCTGTACTGAACTGAACTCCACCTCGAACTACAACTACGACTACGTGTTACTCTCACACATTTTGAGCCATGCAGCCGAAGAAGCATGTGGAGCAAAGGAGGTCGTCGTCGTCGTCGCGGTCGTATCAGTCCTGAGACTCAAATTGATCTAATGCAAATGAGTTCACATTTACACAAGACACACACATGCACATACATGCAACGTGTGAAAATGCGTGTGGCTCTCCATTTGTTTTCTCCACTTGCTCATACTCATGAATGAACACAAAAAGCCTAGCCAGCTTTACAGGCATACAGGTGATTAGCGAATATGTTTATTCGGATTTACTTAACTAAGCTCAGGCTTACAATCTGCTCCTGCTGCTTGGTTAAAAATGCCAATGTCCGAATATTTCACGCAATATTTTGACACTTTGGCAGCCGCTTCCTTATCATTTACATAGTATTTTTGATTTGCTTAGCTTTCCCCTGAAAATATTTAAGAAAAGTGAAAGCAACTTGGAGAAAGTCCGACTAGCATGCATTGCATTGTATAGGTTATGATTCTGAACTAAAACAGCTCCTGAGACGGACGGCCAGCTTTGCTTTGCTTTCTCCAGTCATTTAAACACATGGGAAATTCTAAGAGCGGGTAAATGTTGACTCTGGCGGCAGCCGCAGCACACATGAAACGAACAAGCTGTACCAGGATACATACATACATGTTATGAGTTAGTTACACTTACATATGTATGCACTGCTTTTAGTTTGACTTGAATTTGAAGGATTTTTCCCCGAGTGTCGGACCGGACAACTCGTCCTCGTGTCCGCCGTGATGCTTTTGCTGGCTTGTGCTTCCGGTGCTTGAGGTTTGGTTAGGTTTGGTTGCGGTAAGTTGAGAAAGTTGAAAGTCTTGGCTTGATGTACATGTACATGTATTAGTTACTGGTCTGAGAATATCTTCGTGCGTCCTTAACATACATACATACATAACATCAAATTGAAAGTGGTCGAGGTGGTTTCGGCATGGCTATGGCCTTGCCTTTGCTGCTTGCATCGGACTCTTCTTGTTTATCTATTCGTCGTCGTCGTCGTTCGTAGACAAACAAAGATTCGCGAGGCTTTCAACGAGTCTATTGTTTATCAACTCCACCCGGAAATACTCCTCTTGTTGTACATTATTCGCCTGCCCGCCAACGAAACCCATCCACCCGCCATCCACAACCATAGCCCATATGTTACGTACCTCGTTCGCTGTCTTGTTTTGGTATAAATTTTGAAATACAAACCCTACCAGGTAGTGCATGCTTAGTTTTCATTCCGGCAACACAAGCCCTACCAGCAGAGCTAGCCATGCTGTCATCAGCTCCATGCTTAATTTAAAACGTTTGCATTTGTTTCTTTGGCAAGAGAAAGCAGGGAGCAGAGCAGAGTCGAGTTGATGAGTTAGACTTCGAAATGAATCAAAATTGCATTTTTGAGTCCACACCGCACAATTGACAGCAGGAGAAGTCAATATTCAGGAACAGCAAACGTTCATTTGTACACACATATAGTGAGTAAACAAATTTTACATCATTACGATTACGTACGTAGTGCACTATGCTGCTTGTGGTGGTGGCATGCATGGGTTCGTAACGTTGACATTAATTATTAGTTGCTCTCATCGTCGTTCATTAGCTGATACTTGATAGCTAAGGAATGGAATGGAATTTAAAATTATTCATTTCATTTATTCCAAGACCGACTGGGCCAGGCCAGGAGTGTCCAACGTCCAACGCAAATTTTTTTCTTGTTTCAAAATAAACTGAAGGAAATTGTAGGTTGTAAACAAAAGCTAAATGGCTAAAGATATTCAAAGAATTTGTGAGACTATTTTGAAAATCTGTGGAACTGGTATTGAAACTCTTGAGAAAATTTCACTCTGTGGATTTTTTCCTAGTAGATTTATATGCAATGGTACCGACAAGTTAAGTTCCTTTTTCCACAAATTGCACTAGGTATCAAAAAATATAGCTTCGATTTTATTGCATTGTATTTTCTTTAGAGCGACCATAAAGAATTTTATGAACCATTCTTCCAACACTTACTTCCTTAGATTGAGGGCTTCATCTCTGCTCTGCTCTGAATTGAATTTTGCATAATGTTCTCCTTGCTGTTCTTGCAAAGCAAGAGACAGATTTGCACGTTGCTGCTGTTGAAATCAATAGTGGATTTGTAATCTCCAACTCCAGCCTACTTAACTTAAGCTACTTTTATAGATTCCTTAAATTTTTATTGATGCCGAATTTTCGGATTAAGACCACGAATTTACTTATTAGCCTTCCTAGCTTGGTAGCGAGATCCCTAATGTATGACGTACTCCATTTACATCTGTCCGAAGTTTTCTGTGCACAATTTACAAAAAGTGCCCCTGATTTGCTCAGCAGGTTGGCTCCGCTGAAAGGTTATCAAATCTTGGTTCTCCCAACGTCCCTATTTCTAGCATGATTACCCCCCGTCTGGGGCTGTTTTGCTATATAAATGCTCTTCAACCAACTAAGCCCACCTCTTTCCCTGCAAATTTTAAAAAGTTCCTTGGGACACTCCAACATTTTCGTACATTTGACTACGATATGTATGTAGACAACATCACGTTTTGCTTGCTAGGCCTGGCCCTAGAAATGAGTTAGTCAACAGTTTGGTTCGCAAAATCATTTTTCCAGCAAAGCTCACAATCTTGGTTTAATTGATTATGAGTACATTTTTTTAGGCAGCTCGACCTCACCACTATAAGAATTTGTTAAGACTAAGACAGAAGCTTATTGAGATTGCTTTCCCCCAGCCGCCACAGCCAGTTTTAATTAAATTATTGATCCCGATAAGGCAATTACTCCTGTCTTCTCAAACGAGCAGGAGCTCCCACAAATTAAAAGTAAGGGTTCGATCATGATGCTTTCCAATGCTGCTCTTGTTATATTTATTCTGCTTTTTCCTAGCTGTGTTTGCTGCAGGATTCGACAAAAATCTGCACTGCAAAATTGCCAGACTCACAAGCCTGACTCCGAAATTCGCAATCATCACACTTTTCTTGATTTAAACCGTGCAGCATTCCATTCCAGTACAGCATTGCATAATCAGCAAATAAAAAATTCGATTGGAATTTGTAGTCATAGTAGTAGTAGGTTACCTAGTGTATAATAGAGAATAAATTTTAAGTTGATGACGACCCAGGGAGTTTCACACACTCGACAGAGTCATGGAAAAGAATGGAAATTATTATTGTTAATAATTATGCAAGAAGTCAGAAGTTTGTCTGTCTTGGAATCGTGTGAAACGTTTTTGCATATCATTCTGAATAGGAGAGGACTAAGAGGAGAAGCGCGACATGAGAATGTTGGAAAAGAAGAGCTCACTCGGGCTCCATTCCATTCCCATATGCAAATGCAAATGGGGAAATGAGAAAGCGTGACTTTGTTCGGCTCTGACTCTGGTTCTGAAGCTGACTGGTGACAGCAAGCCTTTAGCTTTTACCATTTACCCACCCCTTCCTTCTTTTTTTGCTGCTGCACCACCAAAAACCTTTAGAGAAAGTCTAGACACCAGCTAAAGATGGTTAAGATTGCTTTTGATAAGACTCTGACGATTTTTGCGGGCTGCCGTGCTGCCAAAGAGAAGAAGGAAAGGAAGGGAAGAAAGCAAAAGAAAGTCAGCAAGACGACTCTCTGGTGACTTTCTCTCATCTCATTTAAAAGAAAATATACGACTCTTATTGCGAACATGACAGAGAACAAAATGATTCAAATTTATTTGATTACTTTTTTTCTTCATTATACTCATGCTTTCACACGTAATCTCCGTACTACCTGTAAATAGGAATTACCTTCAATAAAACTTGCGACAAGACACAAAAAATCGGGAGTGGGAATGAACTGCTTACGAGCAAAATTCAGTGTACTAGAAATTTGCGACAGTGCTACTGACTTTTGATTTTACCGATGGGGGGGGGGGAGGGATGTCCTCCTTACTTTTTCATTCACAAAGTTGGTATCCTATTGGTGGCTGAGAGTTCAATTTGACCTCAAATTTCGCTTACATTACTGCAGCTGGCGGCTTTTGCCGGATGAAAGTGTGGTCAAAAAGTGGCCTACAAACTGAATTTAAACTGACCGAGATAGTAAGGACCTACAACAACCTACGTACTACGTACAAAACTGGGAGTCAGTTGTGCATAGGCATCGTTTGCACGTTGCAAAATTTCGGGCAAGATTCCACCAAACGTACATAGTAGTAGTAGTAGGAAATAGAAATGTCTCTCGGAGGATTTGAGTGCTTTCATTGGTTGAGGATAAATTTGAACAGGTTTTAATTTAATGTGATTATTATATTCGTCTCATGCGTAATTACCTAGAACTAGCGGGACTGGGACTGGGGACTACTGGGTGAGTTATGTCTGTGGTAAATGTGCCGTTTGTTCAATTCTCTGGTGAGAGTTAGGAGTCGTCCGTCGTCTGCAATCCTCCTTTCTCTGGCAGCATTCGGCATTCAGCATTCAAATGCTTCGACTAAAACGATAGCTAAGTATATTCATTCAAACGGGCTTTAATGTACTGGACCGTACAGAAATTAAACAATTCAAGTTAATAGTCTACAACGACGCTGCTGATTCGGGACGCGACTAGTCGCAGTCGTCTTTCTCTCCTTGTCCATGTCCAGCAGCAGCAGTCAGCAGCAGCGGCAGCACCGAGCGTCAAAGGAGAAACTAACTATCTTCTCAGCAAAATGTGCAAATAAATCCTGCACGAAGCACGACGCTCGCTCTCAGAGCAGAGAATCAGAGAGTCAGAGATTCTACTCAGATACACTGCACTGCACTGCACAGCTCTGCACAGACAGAATGAAAGTCAACGAGTGGACTGGGAGTCCAAGGCAAGCGGATACAGTAAAACCCACATTGCAATTTCCTTTAATATATAATAAAATTACGACTGTGTCTCAAGATTAGAAATATTTAACTTTCGCAATTCAGCAGCAGCAAGGCTTCTTGAAGGTGTGGCCTTGTTCAAGACTCAACTTGCATTGCATTGTTTACTGAAATGATCTAGTTTCTCCAGGTAGTGAAAGTAGTGATGACATGGCGGCCAACCTATGCCCAGTCAAGCCAAGTCAAGAGTTCTGTCTGCGCTGCGGTCAGGAACTTGTCGACAAGAACATTTCATAGAGCAAGCACCAAGTAAACAAAACTTTTTGACTAAATGCAAATGCAAATGAAATTGGCAAACTTCCTCACAAACTCATCTTTCTCACACGGTTTCCTCAAACATTCCATTATGCATTTGTCGAGAGTCGAAGGGGGTTGTGCGCTGCATCTGAATCATTTTCCCCCCACGACTACGACTGAGACTCCTTGATTTTTTTCCCCGTTTACTTGCTGCTACATATAAAACTATTCATACTCATGTGTTTCCTTGCATTGCAGCAGCAGCGGAGAAAGTTGCTTTCACTAAAGCATTTAGCACACTTTCACTTGCACTGGCAGAGTCAGAGCCAGACCTCTACGTAGCTAGGCTTACCCCTGATTGGGCCTCAAACAAGGCCTTACATTTATGTACACCGCTACTAAAGTTTAGAATGAATTTTAGTTTCCTAGAAGCATATAGGGCATAACGTGAACCAGAAAACACACAAGTATGCAGTGCATATGTAGTGAAGTAGCTCTTCTGGCTGTGCTGTGCTCTGATGGAAAGATATGATGCGATACATGCATAGTTGAGAAAAACACAGGATTCAGAGGTTTGTTCGCGGAATCCGAAATACATGCAGTAATGTAGGAGGGAAGGACTCCACAACATACATGTTCACATGTACATATGCATGTATACTTTGTGTGGACTATGGAACATTTCTCCGGGCGAAATGCCAGCCTGGGCGCCCGACATTCAGGCGCTCCTATAAAAAATCTCTTTGATATCAAACTCGAGATGCTTTTGCTTTGTTGCTTCCTTCTCTCTTCTCTTGAGAGAGTTTTTTTTTCTTCTTCCTCAAACCAACCCCAGCCCCAGCACCACTAGAGCATAGAGCAGTTTACTCTGAGAAAGTGCAGTGCAAGTAATCTCTTCGACGAATATGCGTTCGTTCCTTCCTTCGTTCGTGTATTCAGAGTTTTTTTTTTGCTGCTACTGCTACTATGTATGTGCTTCTGCTTCTTCCACGTGTGGTTTGATTCAGCCTTACTGCACTGCACTGCACAGCACTGCATTCCTTCAACGACTCCTAACATATTACAGCAACATTCTAGACGCTGTTAGAATCTAGAATCTAGAACACTACTGTTCTGCTCTGCTCTGTTCTACAAAGTAAGGAGTTACGCAATATACGTAACTCCTTACTCGAGAACACTTCTAGAAGCTCATCTAGCAGCTATCTATCGTCCAAAGGGCGTCCACATGCACGTTTAGCAACAGCCTTCCTCCTGCTACTGCTACTGAGGACGAAGAGCAAGCAGTTTAATTTTTACAGCCACTCTAACCTGAAATATATAAATTTTATACTCACTGAGCTATTTTTGGCAATAAAATTCTCCACTCTACTTAGATACGATTATGTAAGAAGGCCAGTCGTTGAGCAGAGAATTGGACCTGCTGCGATTTCCCGCACCAGGTCCAATTAACAAAAGTAGGACGTAGTAGGATTCAAATGAAGATCAAGCAAGGGCAGCTCCTTATTGAAATTCAACAGGTTTGAACCAAATTAAAAAGTTGATGAAAGAACGGACTCAACATGTGACTTGTAGTCTCCAAATTGATCATCGTCAAGGACGACTGCTGCTCCTGCTGTTGGCTTGCTTTGCTCTGTCTGCCTGTCTGAATCATTCTTGACTGCAAAGCTAAAGCTGCACTGCTAAGCTATACTAAATGCTACCACTTTGCATCATTTGACTTGTTGAAACTTTAAGAATAATTAGCTAAGATGTTGTAGATAAGAATAATTAGCTAAGATGTTGTAGATGAGCGTTGCGCTGCGTACCATTTCTTACTTAGGCAAGATAAGTCCTCCCTTAAGCTTCAACTTGTTCCACTGACGTGCGACTTGGCTTTGGTGTGCTGCGCATTGCCGTAACAATTTTAGGCTGGGCTAAACTAAAATTCATGTGACTGTCTGTCGACTGGCTTCAGCTCCGGCGGCTTTTACTTGTACGTCTTCTACTTGAGTGGTCTCATCTGGTTTGTGTGTTTTCTCTTCCGTACGTACGTACGTACAAATCCTATTAGTCCATTAGCAAATGAATTCATTAACAATTTAGTCATCAGAAATCATGTGTGTTGTGCGGTATGGCGTGCATCTGGGGAATGGGGCTGGGACTGGGACTCGCCTCGGGTTCCGGGTTCCTACACTTTGTGTGTTGTGGAAGTCTTGGAAAGAGCAGCACTGAACTGCACTGCACTGCACTGCACAACTTCTTCTTCTTCCTCCTTATATATGTTGTCATTAAAACAATGCTGGTTTTGTCCAAGTGGATAACTCTTAGCAGGAGCGGTTAGCATTGGCAGAGGCAGTGACTTCCGAAAGAAAAAGATGAAGGTGAAGTTGAATTAGTGGGCAGACAGACAGACGCTCAGACGAGGATGACGGAGAAAGCAAGCCAGCAAGCAAAAAGAACTTGAATCTTTCCCCTACTTTGGAAATAATTGATTTGTCCAGAGAAAACAGAAAACTTTCACTCAAGTTGGGTCCAAAATTTCCCCAGACTGGTGATTAATTTACAACTAAAAATGATCGAGGGTTGAGGACGAATCAATTCAGCTATTTATATGGCATGAGGTTAAACCTAGACTCTCAAGAAGAGTGCTCTAATTTTGCAAGCTCACAATATATATATATATTGCCAAATTCTACAGTTTGCTCATTTTCCATTGTCATTCGACTTGGACTTGAACAAACTTCTAAGGATCCAAATCTCATTGTTGAAGTCATATTTTTTTGTTGCATAACCTTTGACTCTTGTTATGTAATTTGATAAATATTCTGTGGGCAGAGCTGCAGATCTGGAGATGTGGACGTACGTGTTGCATGCGCGGTTAGACTTGGTTTGGCTCGCATGCAAATTTGAGACGACATTGGCGCACATTCATTCAACCGCACGCAATGCACAATGTTGTGTATTTACTGTACTCGTACTGTACACACGTGTGAACAGAGCAGGACTGAGCCGAGTGAGTATTCATAGCAGCTCAGCCCAGCTCTACATGTATAAAAACTCTATGCAAATTAATGATTACGCCACAACGACAACGACGACAAAACCATTTCCAAAATGTTTCGTGCGAGTCAGTCAAGAAGGGGTGGTGCTGAGTACTGACTCGTAGTCTTTCTTCAGTGAAAATGAGAAGGGTAGTTCCACGACGACGATTATGAAAACCTTTCATTAGTATGCAGCAGTGAGTTGGTGGGGTCATGGAGCGACCCTGGAATTCACATTGACATTCCTCATCTGTCACCCCCCCCCATCAACCAGATCAGATCAGATCCGGTCCTACTTCAAAAACTAAAACAATTATGCACGTGGGGAAAGTTCTCGCCCTGCGCCTCCTTCCTTCGTCTTCGTCAGGTTAATTTGTCCACTTTGAAAATCGATTGAAATTTGCAACCCTCATCGTGCTCATCAGGCTTTCATTGCCGGGCGGGCAGGGCAGCAGCAGCAGCGACGACAGACACAGTAGTTGAGCAAAGCCCCCATGCATTAGTGGGAAGAGAAAATACGATACATATAGAAAATGACTGGACCATAATGTGGTGTGTAGTGGCTAGGCCTTGAAATGCCTGCCAAGCGGGCAGCCAGGCGGGCATTTCGGGCGAATGAAACAAAATGTCCAGGAGGTTGTAGTAGTCGTCGTCTTTTTGAGCTCTGCTGGCTTTCTCTCCGTGTAGCTCGTATCTCTCTCTCTCACTAGAGAATGGAATGGGACGGACGAATTGGACTCGAGAAGATTAGCGACTGTGACAAAGTTTTAGTTTTCCTCGTGGTGGTCATTGGGACATGTTCACAATTCATTATGATGGAAGACCTATGAGTTGTGCAGTGCGGTGCAGTGCAGGCAGGCAGGCTGGAGTAGGTAGGACGGCGACGGACGACGACGCAAAACTAATTGGTATGTGTTCACCATCACCACTACCACGGACATTTCCTTCTGGAGAAAGTAGCGGTTGCTGCTCCTCCTGCTTTCACTTTCATGGGCGCAATACTTGTTGAGGTTGTTTTAGTGCAAGGCGGGGGTTTTTGTGGTCTCAGTGGAGGAGAGAACACTTACATTATCACAGCAGCGGTAGCAGCAGCTGTATGGCTGACCTCAAAAAAGAAAGTGTCATCTTTCTAAGGGAATTAAGTGCTGGGAAAGTCAGGCGAAACTATAACAAACTACTGACTACCTCTTGGCCGTCCCAACATGCCCAACAACAACAAGAATCAGTGCAGAAACCTTCCCAAGACAGAAGGAGAGGACCAAAGCTTGTTTAGAATTTTATTGCGCGGTCGGTCACCTACTTACTACTGCATTGTCCAACTTGAAACAGCAACAACTCGTGAGAGTCTTGTCTTTTTTTGCAAAGTCGTTGCAGGACTTGATTTTGCAATGGAGACGATTAGAATAAAATAGTCAGACTTTGGACTTGGACTTGGACTAACCCTCCTCAATAATAAAGCCAAAGCCAAAGCTTTCTAGTTGGGATTGTGCTCCGCCAAACTTCCCTATTGAGTGACTGCCAGCCAGCCAGCCAGCCAGACCTAAGAATAAAAGTTATTGCCGCAGTCAGCCCAACCGATTTATCATTCTCAATTTTCTCCCTCGGCTTTCCCCCACTTTCTCCTGCACTGCACTGTGCAGGTTTGCTTTAAGCCAGCCAGCCAGCCCAGCCCAGTTGAAAAAGAGACTAATATGGTCATTACTACCTCTTTTTCAACACATCTACGAATCTACGCGGCTCTAGCACTCGACACTCATTCATTCATTCCCATTCCCACATTTCTCGTATTCCAGGTCGGCTTTGCGTACTTACGTACGTACGTTTTGCCAACACCGACCGACTTTTGCAATGATTTGGCCAGTGGTTTGCTAGGTTAGGTTTTGCACAGGGTAGGGTAGGGTAGGTAGGTGAAAATCTTGAACAGACAGCCAGACATGGTCATGCTATTCTAATTAGTCCTTTCAAAATAAACCTTTCACCCGTTCTCATGAATAAAACAAGTTGTCTAGTCCAAGTCGCTGACAACTTTTCCTTTCAAACTCATTTTCAAACCATGGGTTTGGCTAGGCTTTGCTTGGTTCTTTACATAGCTCCGTGCATGTAGAAATGCTGCCGCTGCTGTCACTGCCTCGGTACCTTCTTTCTTTCAAAATTCCGAGATTTGCATGTTTACGAGTTGTACCAGACGTAGGGTAAGGGGGTAGGCAGTAAGCATGCAAAAAAGGAAGAAAAATGAATTATGAGTTGACCAAACTCCTAACCCAGCGGGTGACAGGTTAGCGTTATTTATGATATTTTTGTGAGAATCATTTTCGTATTCAGTGCGATTTACCTTCCTCGAAGTGCTGCTCCTCTTTTGTGGGAAATAAAAAATGTTTTTGGCTTACAATGTAACTTTTTCCTGTACAGGTAGACTTTAGAGAATACCTTTGTGGAAAATGCATACATTGTACATGCATATTCGGTTGAGCTTTAGTGAGTCGAGTCGGGTCGGTCTTTGAAAAAAGTCAAAGCCTGTCCTACATAGTTTTAAAGTTGTTGTGAATGCGAAAACCCTTAATCCATCAATATGACAAAACGATCCTTTGTAATATTTTAGTTGCACTGCACTGCATATTATCTCACAAGAAGTCGCCCAGCAACACGATCCTATGCAATATGCATTTGGCCGACCCCTGTACAAAATTTTGCTAATCTGTCTTCTGTAATAATTGAAATCCTAAACAATTTGCCAAACTGTCTATCCAAAGTATTTTCAACTGTTTCGAAATTGCAAGACTCAGTTGCCTAAACAAACTGGCGTCTGTCTAGATCCTTTTCATTCAAAAGAATTCGGCTAGTAGAGCTAGAGAAGAATCGACTCGACAAAGGTGACGATGACGTAGTTGTAAAAATGTGATGAGTCAACGACTGCCGCCCAAAAGTTTTGCGTGTGCGATCAGATCCAAATCCAAGCAAGTTGATTCCGCGATTCGAAATCGTTTAGTAGACGCAAGAAGTGCATGACGCCTTTAAGTGTGTCTCGAGTTTGTGTGAGTAAAGCTGTTGTTGGGGCAGAGTGGTGAGTGGAGTGGGATTTTGTATGAGTGTGCACGCACCGATCTCGACACAAAGCGAAATAGAGAGATGTAGAAATTGATGAAGAATTTGAGTGCGTCTGACACTACACTAGGAAGAGACGACGAAGAGAGGTGCGGCTAAGGGTTGTGACGTTGTGAGTGAGTGAGTGAAATTGAATGGAATGTGAAAGCTCATTCTTGTCCTGTCCTGTCCTTTGAGTAGTCGTAGACCAAGAGTACGACTATGAGACAAAAAAAAGTTCTTCACCCTGCCTGCCCTACCTATTCTTATAGAAATTACAACACTTCACAAGCACCAACGTCAAGCCGCGCTACTAAATGCAGAGCTGACGGTTTCCGGTACTCAAAAAAATAATGAAGAAGGGCAAAGATCTTAGACTTTGATAGGACACCCTTTTTCTACACTTAAGAAATAATTTCAAAAAATTTAATAGTGCTTCATATCCCTAATTGCTCACTGATATGACTCAATATGACGCAAGCCGAATAGTGCGGTCTATGAAATTGGACAAAGTCCATGTCCAAGACATGAATATTACCACTTCAGTATGACAGCAAAAAAACTAGCCAAAAGCCCTTGCGAACTCCTTGCGCTGCACTTTCTCTAACCTTTTAAAAACCATTACATTTTATTTGGCTAGGAAATCCATCAAAAAATGCTTAATGATCTTGAAAGCATTGCACTGCATTGCATTTCATTACTAGTTATAAATTTTTAGTGAAGAATTCTGCCCTTCTGGAGTACAGACACCGCTTTTCCAGTTTGCCCTCGCCAAATTCCAGGCAAGATAAATCCGAACGTCCGTAAAAACTAAATGCATGTATGTAAGTAATGCTAATGTATTAATGAGAAGTTGCGTGAGTGCGTGCGTGTGGGCTGCCCATCATTGATCGTGAGTGATTGTTGAGGTTTTGGCAAAGAGAAAGTTGGAGTTGGATAAGAGAAAGCGAGAGAGAGCGGCAAAGAGAGAGACAGAGAAGCGGATGTCCGTCCGTGTATGGAAGTGATGTATGAGAATCTTTGTGATATCACCCGGCGAAAGTATGTATACTTAGAATCTGTAGAACATATCACATATCACCAGCTAGATTTTTTTAGATGAAAATAAAAAGAAGTGAATCACGCCAGCAGCAGTCGTCATCATCGTCGTCGTCGTGAGTCTTACTACGTTCAAAGTAGTAGTCGTCGTAGTCGTAGTAGCAGTTTTTTGCCCATTCAGTGTGGAGATCATGAAATGGTGAAAAGTTACGTGAGATGG